>WJEZ01000120.1:0-45213 GCA_009869925.1 Thalassaphorura encarpata
ACGGCAACGACCAGCCAGATACCACAAAAGTTCAGAGTCTTCTGAATAGTGACTTCAGTCAGTGCGGAATATGGATGATGAAACAACAGGTTCATCTTGCAGGCAGCCCAACCAAGCTAAGTCAGATTTAATTCATTTCGCTAGAGAATGGGGTACAATGTACACATTTGCACGTATCATAAGAAATTCTTCAGAGGCACGTCAAAATATAATTGCGAATGATCTTCAACTTCAACGCAACCCCAAAGCCAAGAGGTATGTCTTGGTTGAGTTAACCCCAAACCCCGTTTATGGAAAAGTTTACAAACAGCGAAGGTCGGGACAGTTGAATGGTCATTCTAAAAAATTAATTCAACCAGCAAACATCTTAACTTCCGTTCTATTCCAAAAATTACAGACAAGCCCTTTTTTGTGTCTAGAATAATTTGATACGGCAAAAATTTAATTTAAATTGTTAAAATTAAATTAAAAAACTTGATTGAGAATCCTTAGAAATATGATTGTAATTCAAATGCTTAGTTCTCAATCCTCAGTTCAAGTGATTTGTGAAGTTGTACAAGTTTTAAACTCGATTTTAGTTTACAATATACGTAGGCCTTTGGCATTGTCTTAGGTCAGTTCAATTCAAGAAGCAAGCGCACATTGGTGCATCCAGGTAAAATTATAAAATTTATATTTGCAGCCACAGTCCGTCATAAAATTCGGATGGGATAATCTGATCTTAATTATTAAACAACTTTCGAATTCAGTTGTGGGAAATATCAGCAGAATTCTTGTTGAATTTTAGAATTTCAGTTTCAGTAAAATTTTGAGCAGCCAGGGAACTTTAAAATCAAAATTGCAACCTGGATTATCTAGAAAATTTCATAAAATGTCACAGAGTATATTGTGCACACATAATTCATTTCTATGTAAGTCGCTATAACCTTAGTGAATAGTTCGAACCAAATGATCTCGGGGCTGAAGCTGGAGCTGGAATCTTATCTCAAGGTTTGAAACATATTTCGAAAAATGTGCTCCTTATTTATGATTGGGCTAATGTGTTATAGTTTCTGGACCTTCTGAAATCTTATTGGCCCAAAACGAAATTATAATCAGAGTACAATAGCAGAGAACAAAATTTCTCCATTACAATATTTGACATGAGCTCTTGTATAATGCATAGTTTTCCGAACAGTACGTTTGAACCTTCAACTCAACCTCTAACGTGTCTGGTTGACCTTAGAGTCGTCTGATCTTAATTGCTTCTATCATTAGAGACCCCAGATCTAGAACACTTGACAAGCCCTAGCTCGTGACTTTAAAATTCAAATGAGCTTAGCATTTAGCATTAGCTCTATTCCAATCCAAGTACAAGTCCCGTTGCCTCAAGCCGTCCGGATTCATTCCATCCAGATCAGCTTTGCGGGATTAGGGCTACGACTTAGGCACAGGCTTACTTTGTTCCATGAGGAAAGTGCATTGCATTGTGTGAGGATCTTTTTTTTTGCGGTACATATTTTTTGCGAATCTTGTCTGAAATAGCGGTGCTGGCGCTGTGCTGTGCTGTGTGACGTAGTGGAATTCACACCTCCAGATTTTCAGCGAATAGAGTCTGAAGTACCCGAGTCACACCACTCTATTCAGCCAATCTCACATAAACCCAAATACTTAAAATACAGAACAGAATAAGAAGGAGCTAGCTAAGCTAATGCTATTGCTCTAGTCGTCTAAGCAAGCAAGCACATTGCACATGTATCAATTCAGCTGACTCCACGTTACGTTACGTTCCCTCATAAGAAGACACAGAAGTGCTTTTGCCTTTACTCTTATTTTAATACATTATAAAAGCGAGTCAACTCTTTTTACATTTTAGTCACTCGCTCAAGTTTCCTGTGGACAACTCCAGTTGCAGTTTGAAAGTGCGTAGTGTGTGTGTGTGGTCTGTGGCAGGGATTCACAATTAAATTATTTAACCGGTGGTCCTGCATTGATTTTTTCTCTTATTTCTCCTGAAATTAAAGGTATGTCCCTAAAATTTGTGTCTAATTAATTGAAAATTGGGCAAATAATATTAGAAAATGTTTTAGGGCTTTGCTTAGCGTAGTGTATTTCATTTCCCCCGAATTTTCATCAATGGAACAAAAAATCAATAATATGACAGAACCGGGACCCGGGGATATAGGCTTGAGGTTTGGGACTGTATACATGGAATCCAAATCCAAAAATAGGAAATAGTGAATGGATTTGTTCAATATTGTCAATGTCAAACGCACGTGGTAGTAGTGCATAGGCAATAGCCCTTCGGCTGTTGCTGTTGTATTGTTGTTGTCCTTGTGCCTTGTGCTCAGGACCAAAAACCGGCCGGCCGGTTGGTTTTCATTTCCAAATATTGATATTGATAAATCTAAATTGCCAAAAGATTTATCTTATCATTTCCCGAATTACTTGCCCTGCAGTCTGCATGGAATATGGAATTGCATAACGTGTACATAATTCTGTAGTATCGCGTGTGTTTATTCATTGTACAGCAAGTGAACCAATTCTTCATTTCACCTGTGGTTCAAGTTTAACCCTTGCAAAGTGCAATGCAAAAGCAAAGCAAGTCCAATACTACTACTAGCGTAAGTAAGTAGGACAATCAAATTAAGTTAGCGTGTCGGTTTTGCTCAAGGTTAAGTTAGTGTTATCCGCTAGGATTAGAAACGGAAAACCTGGTATAGAATGAGAATACGTCATACCACAGCCAGCAGTTGTAATTATCACAAAAGAAGAGTTATTATTCCTATTCGTTATATAAATCATACCATACATCCCAAACTCATGCCAGAAGCCAGATATTTTGCTCATTACAGCTAGTGCACGTATTTCTCTAGTTCGTTAAATAATCAGAGTTTTCTCCCTTATTTCATTTCAGGAACATTTCATCTTTAGCCAGCAGCAGCTCGTACTCGTATCTGTCATTAAAGGATTGACGTGTGGCCAAAAGCAAGGAAAATTTGCGCATACAGTTCATACGCACGTTTACAACATTAAGAACAAGTGAGAAGATTTCCCAGAGCAAACAGATTATTCAAGGTAAGATTTAGCCATGTCATAACATTCGACTAGTACGTTGCAAATATGCAACAACCCCATAAAGAATACTTGAAAATATTTGGCGTCAATTCAAGAAAATGTTTTTCTGAATGTGAATAGAAAATCACACGAGGAAAAGGCTCGACGTGTCCGTATTCACGTCATCTGAACCAAGAACCAACTCAGCCTCTGCTACTCTGAGGTCGGTGTCGTTTCATTCCAAGTCTAGAGTTTGTAATCGGAACATAAAGTTTGGAAATCTCAACTGATTATATGGCGAAGTACTCTCCCCTTCTTAGCAAAGCCTTCAGGGTCATTGGAGTCTGTCAACCAAAGGTAATTTTTTTAGTTTTTTTCTCTACAAAGTCAATTTATGTCTAATTGTATCATGTGTCCAGGCTGTTCAAAATGTTCAAGGAATTAGCCAGTACTCCACTTCTTCACCTGATGGAACTTTCAGGGTAATTACTGCTAATTATTTATTACATAATTAATTTTGATTAAATTTAATATTTTTGTAATCTCTTATTTCAGTATTCTGACTTGCAAATCCAGTTGGCTGGTCCAACACAGCTTAAGCCCAAGCCGGAAGTTTCCGATTTAGTTTTTGGAAAGAATTTTACTGATCACATGTTTGAAGTTGCTTGGGACAAAGACTCTGGATGGACTAAGCCAGTCATTTCGCCTCTTCATAATCTTCCAATTCATCCAGCAGCTAAAGTTCTTCACTATGCCATTGAGGTCAGTTTTCCCTACTACGTAACTTTAACTCTATTGTGACATTTTAATTTGGATTATGCAAATCTAAATTTGTTCTTATTAATATTAACAGTTGTTCGAAGGGATGAAGGCGTATCGTGGTAAGGATGGGAAAGTCCGCCTGTTTCGCCCTGATTTGAACATGAAAAGACTTTTACGTGGAGGAGCTCGTTCCATGCTCCCAAGTTTTGAAGGTGATGAATTTCTTGAATGCTTGAAACGTCTGGTACGAATTGAAGAGGAATGGATTCCTCATTCAGAAACATCAAGTTTATACATTCGTCCAACGTTCATTGGAACTGATGTAAGAATATCGGATTTTGTAAACTCATACTCAAATGAGTTCCTATAATCTGCATATTTTTAATTCCTTAGCCTTCACTTGGGGTGGCAGCATCAAATCGTGCACTACTCTTTGCTATTCTTTGTCCAGTTGGACCTTATTTTGCCACTGGCTTTAAACCCGTCTCACTTTTCGCGGATGCTCAATATGTCCGTGCTTGGCCAGGCAGGCTGTGGAGACACCAAACTGGGTGCAAATTATGCTCCAACTGTTTATGTTCAGGTATTTTTAAAAATATTCAAAAATTCCCATACTATGAAATATTTGGGTAATTTCTAACGTTGTGCGTTTTGCTTTTAAATAGAGAACTGCTGAAAAAGCAGGTCTACAACAAGTTCTTTGGCTTTATGGTGAGGATCATCAGCTTACGGAAGTTGGAACCATGAATATTTTTGTCGTTATGAAGAATAAATCTGGAGGTATGAAATTTTACACGGTCCTAATTACATTATTATTCGATAATAGTAGATAAATTAGGAAAGTTAGCATGAAAGGCTTTTAGAATAATTACTTCAGAAAACAACAAAAATTAATTTAATGTTCAAATATTTGAACTATTGGGCGTTCGCGTTAAGTGTTGGCAGTGGCAGATCTAATTGAGTTATGTGCCACAAACTCCAAGATATACGAATGACAGGTCGACACACTCATCATTTAAATTATCAACCTATCGGTTATCGCTTTCAGTTTCTTACATTTTGCATTAGGCAATAATTGCGCAAATATGAGACGTTGATAGTACCCATCTCATATAAAAATGCAAATGCAACTGAAAGTAATTTCCTAATTTTTTTTTCTTGCAGAAACTGAAATGATAACCCCACCACTGAATGGTCTCATCCTTCCTGGAGTAACCCGACAAAGTATTCTGGATTTGTCTCGCGAATGGAAAGAGTACAAAGTCACTGAGCGAGCAATTACAATGAAGGAAGTAATTGAAGCCAAGAAAGAGAAAAGAGTAAGATATTCAATGTCATCTTCTCGCCCTTCATGTATTGCGTAAATTAACAAGGCTTAACGGATTGAACCATGGTTATGGTGCGGTACTGCCAAATCCTATCTCACCATGCAGATAAACTTCCCAATATCTATTATTAGCATGGAAATATACACAGACTTTATGTTATGCCAGATGTTAGGCAACCGAACTTACCAGAAGTAGAATAAATTTCCTTACAATAAATTATGCAATACTATTAATTGTGAATAAAATTCCTATTTTTGTTCTTTTTGTAGCTCTTAGAGGTGTTTGGTGCCGGGACAGCTTGCATTGTGTGCCCAGTGAGTGCAATTTCCTACAATGGAGTAAAACACGATATTCCAACAGTGGAGCACGCAAGTCCAATTCACAAGAAATTGATGGAAACGCTCTCCGCCATTTACTATGGTCAAATTTCTCATCCATGGGGAGTTCTAGTCGACTAGACTAATGAGTCATTTTAATCGTAGCCACAACGTAACAGCTGAAATTGAGTGTCACTTTTGGATTGTTCATAGTGGTACTGATTTTAGCTGTAGTTGTAGCAGAAAATTCCAGTGCATAAGACTAGATTTAGTACATATATTTTTTTAGAGGCTCATGAGCTCTTGTTTTGCCCCTTCCCCAATTTTTGACGAAATGAAGGAATTGACTTTAATGAATCTTTACATATATAATCTCGAAAGAAATTCTTGGAAATTATATATATTTTGCTTAACTTAAAAGAAGAGAGTATTTAGTGGAGGAAGTCACATCTCCAATTTTCCTAGAGAGTTTAGATTAACTTGAGGGGTAGCTCATTTTATTTAAAAGAAAACATATAGAATTTTATTCCATATATTTTCACAGACAATTTTATTCAAAAAATAAATTTTATTTATCTTTGCACTTAGACAGTGGCCGTGTAGAGATTGGATCCGAGAATCAAGTGTAATATTCTAACCAAATGTACTTGAGTCGTACTTACCTTTTAAAATGGAGAGCTCAGCCAAATTCGTAATTGAGTTTATACCCCCAAGAACTGAATTTAGTTACCATTGCTTCAAGCCAAGTCAATGTTCCAACTTGGGAAAAATCTCCCCATAAAATTCCTACCCCGTCAAAGTATTACATGGATTAAATTATGACACTTGAGTGTGATTTTAATTAGACCCCTTCCTAAAACTTAAAAGTAGAATCGTAGTATTTAATTTTCAGTGTATTTACACACATACGCATGCACGCATGAAAAATTGTGACGGCTTATTTTTAACAAGGGCACTTGTGAAATTCTATTAGGGAAATTATAATTTTAAAGGACTCTCATTTCTTAATCTCAACTCCAATTCATAGAATCTCAGTATTAAGATTAAGTAATTGAAAATTAAATGACTACACTGGTTGTTACCATTGCATAAGCCTCAGTCAGTTGCTCCTTGGTTTACAACTTTTTAGCCCAATGTTAAAACTAAAATTGTGATAGCCTTAAATTCAAATAAAAGTGTGAAATAAAACCGAGTTTAGACTGTGATTGCATCGTGCTGATTGATTCCTTACAACTTACAGCTTTAAAATTAAAATAAAATACTTTGTTGTTGTTTTTTTCTCGCAGTTTTTATTTTAAAGCATTGGATTACAGAGCGTCAGGAAGATTGAAAAATTATGAATTGTTCAAATTCAGTTTTCAATTTGGATTTCTTCTGCGAGTTTTATATTTTTTGTTTGAAGTGTGGGTTGGGTGGATGAGTTAAGCAGAAAGAAACAAGCCGATTCCGGCTTGAATCCACTTCTCATTATTTCCTTTCGATGGGAATTCCAAACTTCCAATCAATTTTTGTCGTGTCTCATTGTAGTAAAGAGGAACAGACAGGATACTTCCCGGAGAGCGCGGTGGGATCTTTGTCTGTTGTTAGATATAAAAACAAAAATTAGGTTTTAGATCATATTGAAATACACTAGAGCTTAGCATGATAAAAGTAAATAGAGATTTACCTGAGGGATCCATGCAATAGTGCAATCTGGTAATTTAACAATCGGGGAAGACTCCTCCTTGTGCTCCAGGAAATTAACTCCGTCAAACGCACATCCTTCTAGAAGGATTCCAGTCAATTTGCAGGTAACACAGTCCCTTGGGATTGACTCTTCGTTCCATGCACAAACAAATCCAAGCTCATCCATCGCAGTGTTCAATTTCCTAAATACATATTCACATTCAGGGTTAGAGGCACGTTTCATTGTTTGACCTTCTTAATTTCAATTACCTGGCACATTGTTGCTTGAATGCGTTGAGGAAACTTTCCGGATTGAAAAGATCAGACAAATTCACAGGGCGTAGGAAAAGATTTCCAGAACCCACTTTTGAGACCCACATTCGAAGAGCTACAAAACGCTGAACAGCTCCTTGCAGATATTCTTGGGAGTCCGTAGGCCCATCCCAAATTTTCAACCACTCCTGAGGAGTCTATTTGGATAATGACATTAATTATAAGGTCATACACTTTTGAAATGCATTAAAATCTTACTTCACGGCGTAGTAAAGCATTTGCAATTCTGACTGCTTCCGCTGTAGGGATTTTTCCCTGTCGGGCAACTTGATTTATTGCACCCAAATCTTTGTGAAGGACTTGTATAAAGGAATGAGCATTGTAATGCTCAAGCATAATGAATCCTTCAATTGGGTCAATTGGTTTGTCTGGAACATCGGGCTGCGGAATCTTACCAGTCAGAAGGTTTAATATTTCATTTCTCTAAAATATCAAGATAGAATTTTGAATGAATTTCCCGTATTGGATTCAAGTGAAAATGAATTTCTTACTTGAGTTATCCTTTTCCAGAAACTGATTAATGGACTCAGCTCGGCGCTCCAAATATTCACATCATGAATGACATCATCGCCGCTGAACTTTTGTGACAATGCTAAAATAAATTTAAAAATCAGGTAGAAAGGTAGCTCCAAACAATAGTGGTAAAATTGTATTTTTTTATAGTTTGTACTTTTCAACTGAGCAATCACGCCTGCACTGACTGTGCGTTGCCAAGATCGGTCAATATTACTAGGTAGTCCGAAATAAGCTGGTTTGTCTGTATCTGGGATACTTTCAATGGTGTCAAGATAATCCTAGAGATAAATATGACAAGTAATTTAGGCTTGTAATAATATTCCTGGGGCACCGAAAGAATTTTTTTGATTTATACAAACCTGGTAGTTTGAGGTCCCAGGAATTAGAAGTTTAATGGATTTGAATCGTTGTTGGAAATCAGGCACTGCCTTGGCATGGAAATAGTTCAAGAGGTAAGACACAAGGACGCGATTGTCATAGTTGTTATCGACACGACCTCCATAAATTGCATTCTCAAAAATCCCTCGAATATATGGCCATTGAATTTCTTTGGTTTCTGGTTAAAAATTTGGAATTAGAAAACGAGTCTTGATTAGAATTTTAGAAACAATTTCTTATACTAACTTGCTGAGAAGGTGTTCTCAATGACCTCAACTCCAGCCCTCAAGTCACTATCATTGTATTCGTAAAACTTGGTCCAACCTTGTGGGATAAAAGTCCGGCGTTCTTGGGCGAGAGCATGGAAAAATGCGAGACAGAAGAAAGTCTGACTTCTCAAAACGTTTCCATTCCCTTCGATAAACTTTTCTGACCAGTTGCTGTATGTGCTTTGCAAATTTTTCTTCAAGCCTTGTGGTGCCTGCAAAAGAGTTTTGTTATATATCTGGCTCAAGATGTTCATAACGACCTTTAAGACTAGGGTTACCTCGTAAGCGATTTTGATGTACTTATTAGCCATGGCGGCTGGGAATGCATCATGAGGCTCGGTGGTAAGCCACAGGCGAAAGTCGTCATTAGTGATCACTAAATTGTGAAGTTCGATTTCCAAATTTTTCATCCAATGAATCACCAAGTGTAAATTAGTCAAGCAAACCCACGACCCTTCTGCTGATGCTTCCTTCAACTTTTTGATCACGTCGTCAATTGTCCCATGACCCATTGCAATCTGCAAAATATTCAAGCTCATATGAAAAGTTCAGAAATAATTAAGGTTTCGTTTGTTAAATGATTATTACCTCTACATAGTGATTGGGCCCAAGTGTTTTTTCTGCCAATTCCCTTAGCTCTTGGGATGGATCTGCTCCTGGGGACGTTATAATTAGAATGAAATCTTTGGGCAATGTTGACTTGTGAATATCCCTCAGATTAACTGGCGCTGGAAATAATGGCTTTCGACCTACAATCATTTTATGTTTGAAATGTTTATATGATAAATACATTAAAACCTTCTGATTGATCTACCTAGCTGATGTTTTGCAAATCTCATCATTGCTGAATGTAGTCGATCGGGTCGCAAAGTTTGGACGACGAGCAAAACTTGGAAATCAGACAATCCAGTAATCACTGTTGGCAAAGTTTTGTCAAACTCAGGGTCCTTGTAGAGAGCAGGCCAATTACTCTGGTTGAAAGACAATTTTTGGTAAAGGGCTGGAAATTCTGACTTGAGTAAGTTAATGCTAAATGTTCTGTCTTCATCTAGCCACTTTGGAATTGAGTCGCCCAAAGATGCACTGGAACGTGATTGCTCCACAAGCAATAGCCCAGTAAAAGCCTCCCATTCCTTATTGGGTAAAAGTAAAATGATCAATATGAATTCTGCTTTAAAATTAAAATTAAGGTTAACTCACATTCTTTTCACATGGTTCATTTCCAAATGTTTCCATTCCTTTGATCAAATGAAGTGCAAAAGCCAAGCGATCTTTTTTAAACAGGGAGCGACACACGTGCTCATACACAGCGTTCTTGAGTTGACGTTCCAATTCAAACATTCTTTGTCCCTCTTCTGGTGGCTCAGTATTCTAAAACATTAACCCGAACATGAACATTTCATTTAATCAGTGTTGCAAATTTTCAAAAATTAAACTTGCCTCTCTATTTCTCAAGATGTCAGTAAAAATGTGAGTGAAGGTACTCTGAGAAATGCTATACATATTGCTCAATTTGGCCACGTCGGTAACAACAAAGAAAAGATGGCTCCCATATTCGGCATAGCTTGAGTACAAAGCAAACTCTCTTGCAATCTCGTCCTGAACAATAGCTGATTCTGCAAGTGAAGCCTTAATTGCCTCGGATTTGATCTTGCATTCAGTCAATGAATTCAAAAGTTCCTGTTGAAAACACAGATTGTTACACCTTTGAAATTAAATATTATTTCTTATGATGAACCAACCTCATTGTTAAGAATATCTCCTGTTGCATTCCCCAAATCTTCAAGAATACAGTCACCAAGTTCAGACAACTGTTCTTGCATGATAGCCATTCCTGAGAAAAGATCTCGTTTTCTTTGCTCCAATTCTGGTTTGACTATAGCAAGAGTCTTTGATAGAAGCTGTCAAAAAGCAGCAAGATTTTTTGATCATTATAAATTGAAAAATTAGTACAAACTAACAATTTCAACTCACGTCTTTGGTGAGACCTTCATGCGTAGTCGTAAAGTTGATAGCAGTGACAGCAGCTGCTGTGTCAGGAGACAAGTTTGGATTTGGATTCCGTGTGCAAAGGAAGAGACGAAATTCCGGATTATACTCAACATATTTATCACCAAATTGAATAATGCTTCTAGAGCCTTCTGCAATCACATCTCCACGAAGAATTGGAATAAGAATTGGCTCAAGCTCATCCACATCAGAAATAATCATCGCTTTTCCAAACCTAATAACATGCATAAGTTATTATTATGCGTTTCTAGAATTAATATAATTAGAGTTGTTATCTGATAGTTGCAAACCTGATAGCCATTTCCAATTCAGTAGCGAATTTAGGATCATGCATTGAAATGGTGACATGTCCACCAACTGTTGATTTGAGCCAAGCAGTTGCTCTATCCTCAGGATCAATCATGTATGGCCGTAGGTCGGTCTAAAGTTTTTAAATGTTGTTTCATTAAACTTGTGTTATCTAAAACATTATACTTTGGCCGCATGCATTAACTAAACGTAAATATATAGCTCAAAATATATACCCCAGGCTTTCCATCTTTTAGCTTAGCAGCATTAAATTAAAGAAATTTACAATGATATTATCAAATGTGTACAAAATGATTAATATAGGTTCCACCCTTCTTACCTCATACATTATGATTCCATTTTCACGAGACAATTTATCATCAGGAAGTCCATGCCTGTCAAAACCTGCTCGCTCTTTTTCACTCGACATGAACTCACTAAAGCTAAATTCGGATCCACCCTCTTTTCCAAGTAACGCTTGCCATTTTTCCATGTACTCTCGTCGAGTGTCCTCTGTTCCGTCGGATAAATATGTCATGAATGCAGAGCCATATCTGCAGTTGGTTGGTAATACTTCCAACTTCTTCTCCAATACTCTCAACTTTTAAAAAATAGATTACGTATGATCAGATTTATTAGGAAATAGTTATTGTTAAAAATTAAACTCAACCTGTTCCTGCCAACGGACAAACTCATCCTGTAATTTTCCGACTAATCCCTCTGCGGCTTTAAGAGTTTTTGTCGTCTCAGCCATTTTGATCTCTAGCTGAGCAGCCTCTAACGTATTTCTACTCAGTTCCTCTTTTAGAAATTGGACTCTTTCGTTAACTTCAATTAGCCCCTCATTCAGATCAGCTAAATTTGCTTCCGTAGTTCCGAGAGTCCTAAAAAATGGAAACAAGTCTTAAGTAATGAATATTCTTAATCCTATTAAATGAAATTAAGTTACTTTTTGAGCTGAGCCTGTTGTAGTTCCAGTGGTTTGATTTTTCTCAATACTTCTGCGTATTTAACATTGGCATTAACCCAAACAGCGAGAGGAAGAGCTGCCATACAAGCTCTTTTGGCATTTTCAGGTAAAAATGAGCTTGGGGTTTCACCCATTTTGGTTTGGCAACTCTTAAGCTCTGCGTCTTGTAGATCCCGTGCATCAAACTCTCTAAAAGACCATTTAGTCGTTAATATATATGAAATCCTAGATGCTGGTCATATTTTGTAAGTATTATTACATGATCATATCTCTGACTTCTTTTCTCATTATGGTATTTTTCATTGCAGTCCAAGACAAGTCATGCATCCCCAAAAGCTTAAGTACGCCTTCCATTATATCAACGATCGTTTTTGGTGGAACTCGCAAATTTTTAAGCTCCGTTAAGTGTGCGGATCCAATACCACGGACAGCATTTTTAGCCTCTAGCACCATTGGCTGAACTTCCTCCAGCTCGACGTCAATTTCGAGTTTTCTAAATTTAAAAAGAATAAAATCAATTAAAACATATTTATTCTCATGAGAAGTGCATAAATTATCATCACCGAATCCGAAGATTTTCTGTCTCAATTTGTGCTGCTTCTTGCAGTTTTTGGATCTCATTTCGTTGCAAACTAGAGCTACTCATGGTCCTGGAAATTTCTTCCAATGCAGAATTGACATTCCGCTGCATTCTCAGCTAAAACGACTTCTTGGGTACCAGCCTCTTCTCTCAATTTATTCACAACAGTCCAAGCCTCTTCCAATTTACTTACTCCAGCCTAAGCCCAAGCAAAATATTATAGCAGAATTAAAACACAGAAAATGAATGTCTGCATGGGTTTACCTTATAATTATTCATTTGGCGAACAGTGAATGTTTTACGCCTCCGCATCAAAGATCCATAAGAATTAATGAAAGCAAAATATCGACGAGGGGATGCGAGGGTCAAGTCCAAGGAATTGTAGATCCGTTTAAATCCGTCAAAAAATTCTTTATCTTCACCAACATCCTGGCTTATAAGGTCAGTTCCGGATCCAGAACTATAAAACCTGCAGTAAAATAAAATGACACTTATTTGTTTAACACAATAGAGAGTTAAGACAGTACGATTTGATAATGAGTTCTGGCAATATCCTGAGCGTGTCTTGACTCCAAATGCTCAACCAGACCATGGAGCATCGTTTATAAATAGCTGGATTACTCTCGCATTTCTTTTTGAAATCTTGATTCGTATAGTCCATGATCAGAATCAAATGCATCATTTCTCGGACTCCTGAATATTTCAAACCAAATAGAAATTAAAATAAATCAGCTCATTCTATGCTGGAATTTCTTACGCTCAGCAAAGTAGGATGTGAGTGAAGAATTGTAGCCCTCAGCAGCTGCAGTTTCACGGAGTGGTGCAATGATGGCATCCAATTCTTCTGGTGTGTACAATCCAGGAACCTAAATAAAACAAGTTGGAGAATTATAAAATCCTTGAAATGAAATTCTTAGACCTCGTACCTCTCCAGAGGATAACAAACTATTGAGCATGTCCAAAAATACATCATCTACGAGTTGGAAATCTTCTACCACAAAATATATTTTACCACCTTCAACGGCTGACGTTTGAATCGCCTGAAACAGAAAAAATGCCATTACATATTTATTGGAGAATAATTAGGATGAATCAACTCACGGTTTTTAAATCTGCCTTGAATTGTTTGACGGTATAATTTCTTCCGACTTTGAGAGTACAGATAGAGGCTATATGGAGGGAAGAAACAATCGAAAGGGCAGTTCTCCGTCCAATTCCAGCTCTCCCAGCTAATACCATGGATGAATATGGAGCTGAAAGGACTCGGTCAAAATGAGCCAAATTCTCCAATACTTCTTTAAATAGAACAACTATTCATTTCTCTTTGTTCCCTGTTAAATTTAGCCAGTCCATGCTGGGCAATTGACATCAATTCGCTGCTTTCGGTTTTAATCAATCCTGACTCAGTCGTATTTCCAGTTAAGCCAATACTTGCCCTTGATTTGGCACTTATAAAATAAGTGTCTGGAAATATATAAAATATTTTTCAGATTAGGGCTCTATTTCGTAAATAGAAAGGCTTTTTAGATCCATTTACCTTCAAGGCGTGTCTCTACATCAGTCACATTCAATTGATCTCGTAAAACTGACCCCAGAAGTTGATCAAATTTTGTCTTATCCGCAATTGACACGAGTTTGTCACGGAATAGACGGCATCCTTCATAGGCCCACACCTGAGAATCGGACAAACAAATTGGATTATAAATTTAATCCTTGAATAAATTCAAAATCCGAATCAGTACCAGAATAAGGTCTTCGAAATTGTTTTTATCAACCGTCTCCAAATCATAGCGCATCATTCCAGCGACCCAGTTGGTCAAATCTCTTGGGGTAAAAACATAGTGCATTTGCTGAACTGGGGTGAAAGTACTCTTCAGGGTTACGAAAAAGGAAACTAGAGCAGTTGCTAATCCATTTAACTGGGAATTATTTGATGTCACGGAATTATTCGGATGGAATTTCTTCATGTACAAAGACAAATACTTCTTATAAATTGTGTTAAGCTCCTCTTGGCGCGGCTCACTGTGGATTATTAATTAATTTTTTTATTCATTTTCAATTAAATCAACTGAGGTCATACATGACTGTGTAGAGCCGAGTAATTGCTGTAAAACGTGGTGACAGGGCATATTTCCCAGCTGAATTCCCCTCTGTCAAAGTAGCCACGATCTGAATCCCTTTAATTCCAACCCATTCCAAACTGTTGTCATAAAATCCTTGGTAGGTCAACATCTGGAAAATTTAGAACAAAGAAACATTGTAGTTATAAGAAATTAAAACTAATTAAATCGGAAAGCAAAAAGCATACCTGTTGAAGCAATTGAACTAATTGACAAGTTCCCCATTTGTCTGGTTTGATAAGATTAATGTCTTTGAAGTAAAGAATCAATCGATCTCCACTCTTGGGTTTGTACACTCTTCCAGTTGCTGTTGTATTTGTAATGCAAATCTAAACCCAATTTTCACACATTAATAAAATGTTCTAATTCGAATTGATGGGCTTGTTCGATTCTTACCTGCGACAATTTTTGAAGCACTTGCTCTGGGCTAGTTAGACTGGAACAATAAATTGTGGCGACTTCTGCCGACCGCATTTCTTCAAATGCGTACTCCAAAATCATACTGCCGTACAGAATAATTATGGCTTAGATTGATTAAAAATACAAAAATAGCAAAAAGGTACGTTAAAAGGCTTACGTTTTCCCACATCCTTCTGGGCCAACAAGAATAAATGGATCTCCAGATTGTAGCCACGCTTTGATTTGTCCCAAAATTTGCCTAACACTTGCTGTTTGGACGAGGGGAAAGCGAGACCCACGAATTTCATAAGCGTTATCATCCAGAATATTATCTTGGTACAGGTCAAGTCCTCGAGTCCTTGGGTTATAGCAAACATTGAGTACATCTTCCGTAGCTATTTCCACTCCGAGGTTTTCTCCAGTCCAACCCATGACCTAAATTTTACTAATTATATTAAACAAACTTTCTGAAATAAAAATAAAAACATAGCGGATGCATTATTCTACCAAGTTGGCCAATTCAATGCGATCATCTTTCTTCAAATGTCCTGAAAGACCATGAATCATTGCAGCGGTTAATTCGGCCAAAGATTTAATCCCGTGCATTTGAGACAATGCATTTTTGGCGACTGAAATTCTTGAGAGTGCAATTATTGGATGTGGACGCTGGCACACCCAGTCGACTCCTGTCAGAAAAATGAACATTAGACTAAACGACGACACATTTTTTTGACAGTGATAATTGAAAATCTTAAGTACCGTACCGTTGAAGAAATGAGAACTGATGTATTCAGAAAGCCCTTTTGTGCTTTCGTCCTCTTTTTCCATCCAACTGCTAACTACGCCTTCGACATCTGAATCTTCATCACTGAAATTGTACGACGTAAAGTTTATATACTTTGAAATTTCCAGTAATAAAATAAACTGATATAAAAACGTACCTCAAGAAAATCATTCCCATACGTGAAATAGTGGCTGGTGAAGCAAAGCTCAAATCGTGAGTCTCAAATACAAAGTTGACATTCATTCCAAACTTGATTCTCCATCCAGACGGAAGTGTCAAGAGATGGTTATCATCCAAAACTGAATTGAGAGGATTCAATCCACTCCGGATCAATATCTCCATCCAGAATAATCCAAGAGTTTATATCTATTGCGTTTATTGAATGAAATTATCAAATTTAATAAATTGAAGGACTAAAATATATTGAAATGACAAGACAAACCATCTGGCTCTGCATAAACTTGTTGAGCTTTGAGAGTAAGAACTCCGTCCGTCCACTGACGAGTGTCTAGGTTAATGTGACCCAGCAACTGGGATTTACTCATTGACTTTGGACTAATAATGTGAGTCTTAATATTTTCATCCATGGCCAATAAAGCCTACAGTTAAAAAATTACTGTGGGTATAAAAATACAATGGCAATAGTTTTAAATGAAACTAGAAACCGTTTTTAGTAGTGTTAGAACTGTGGATTTTCCACAAGAAGGAGGACCAACAATAACGACTCCCATTCTCTGTGACAATTGTTCGTAAAGCTCTACACATTTTCGAATCTAACCAGATAAAATTAATATTTAATTTAATTTTAGTTCAAAAAATTCTTTGGTTTGACTTGGACTTTTTCAGCCTACTTGATTCTCATTTACACGAAGGTTGAGTGTTTCACAGGATGCCCTTAAATGTTCAACCAATTTTTCAAAGCCCAAATCTTTGAAAACAACACCAGAAAATACATCTTTGATGAGATCATCAAATCGGAACAAGTCACCATAGGTCAACTTTGGACAAGTGTTAAGCCTGAGGGCACCGACAACAATGTGAGCTTCTTCTTGCTCGGACATGTTAGGGATTAAGCCATTATTGGCCCGAAGTGCAGTTCCACAACCGTTGAGAATAGTTTTGAGTGCTCGGAGTCCCCAATCATAATGTGTCTGAGGGGTAAGAGTGCTTCGGGCTGTAATGAAAACTTCAACTAATTTTTTCCCCATCTTTTGTGCATATTTGAATCCATCGGTCAAAAGAAGAACAGATGCGATGATATCCATATTAGGATGAGTCATGGCCACTGGACGGAAGAGTTGTTTCAAATTGTCTGGTAAATTATTGCGACCTCCGTATCCTTTTCCAGCTGGATTGAGCGTCACAAATATTCCTGCATGTGGATTTAGTGGAATAACGTCTTCCATAAGACCAACTTTGTCCAAGCCTGATTTTAAAGCTGTTTGAATCGGGTGAATTAGAACAGATACAGCTGAAAGAGTTGCACCATCCAAACGATTGAATTCATCAAAGCAACCTGCAACAAAAATATGGATGTGTCCAAAAAATAAAAAATCTCAGAGATAACAACTTACCCCAAGCTCCGCATTTTGCCAAACCAATAAATATCCGCCCGATTGCCTTCACATCTATACCCTGGAAAAATAAAAGTGGTCTTAGAGTACCCGTCTGGAATAAAATCAAATCAAATTGATAACTAGGCATACTTCGTCACAATTGAAGACTAAGACCAAACGCCCAAGGTAAATACCAAGTGCTTTGACAGATTCAGTTTTACCAGTCCCAGCTGGTCCGTACGGGTTTCCTCCAAGTCCCATTCTCATTCCCTAAGAACATTTAATTTTTGTTACCTCATTTACTCTTACTTTAATTTTAAAATATTTTTACCTGTGTCAAAGTAAGGAAGCATTTGTCAAGGAGCGGAGTGTAAACCAACTTTTGAGCGTTTCCTTGATATTCATAAGAATATTCGAATTCAGCATCTGCCATTTTAATCACAGCAGTTCCGTCTTCACGAATGTAAAATCTAAAACAAAAAATTCTTATTAAAATTCAAGAAAGTGTCAAGATTTGATAGAGTAATTGATTTTCACCGTAATTGTTTTTGCCACCACCAATTCGACACACTTGAAACTCGCTCCTTTATTAAAATATCAACAACGTCAATATGATGAATAACATCCAGAATTAGGTCTTTGAGTTTGAGTTGCGTAACTTCGGATTTTGGCGACTCATCGGTAGTATACGACCGTAATTCCTCCTTGAGTTGCTGGCCCAGTTGGTCCAGTTGGGTTGAGCGAATCGCTTCCTCACATTTTTCAGTAAACAGAGTACACGTACAAAGACCTAAAATTTGAGCAGGATACTTCCTTGGATCCATTTTCTCTGTTTTACTCTCAGAAATGCATTCAAGAAGAAAAGATTTGAGAGTGTATTTCATCTCGTTCGAAAGTTCACTTAACCATTCCTGGTATTTTTGATTCGATTAGAAATTGTGAAATTTCATCATTTATTTTAATCTATTATATAAATAATACCTCAACATTCACAGAAATTTTGACTTTGGACTTGAGAGGAACGACTTCTCCTTCCACTGATGCCATTGATAAAATATACTCATTATTATCGTCAAATCCAACGCTGTAGATACCAGCAAAGAGTTTTTTCAAATGGGATTGAATCACAGTAGGTTTGGTGGACTGTCCAAGAATTTCTAGTAAATCGTCATCACCAATGAAATAGAACCGAGGGAATCCAGAGCGCTTTTTCTGCAAATCAAGTCACACAAAATTAGCATTAGCATTATTTCTAGATTCCATACATTCTAAAAATTTTAGCATAAGATAACCTCTAAAAATTCGTTTAAACTATTCTGGCAACGGGACAGCTGACTAAGGAGCATTATAAGAGTGCTTCGTATCTGTGGAATTTTGACGAGCGAAATAACGCGAGGATCTTGCGCGATTGCAGCTGTGATGGCTCGAAATTCATCGTCAATACGCTTGAAGCGCACAGCCTCGTTTTCAAGAACCCCATGAGTGAAAATTGGCTCCAAATAAATCCATCTGAAGATTTTGAAATAAATATTATCAAGCAAGTAAATTATAATATGACAATGTTTTTGAAAAAGAACCTTCGCTGAGTTCTGCTTAATTTAGTTAAATATTCATCCAAATCGGTCAATCTTGTTTCCCAAACGGAAATTCGATCAAGGAAGTGAGTATAGAATGGTGAAGTTTTCATGGATTGCAACAAACTTTGGTGGTCACCAACCTAAAAAATAAAATACACATTACATCAGTTATGTTCCTTGACTTTGACTTGGGAATTTAATTTTTACCTTGCTCAAAATTGATTTGAAATCTTCAACAACATAAACAACTCGGTTTTTGGAATCCATATTCTCAGCCAAAGTGAATTTGGCTTCTACTTCCCAAGCGTCTAACTCATTCAAGCCTTGACGAATGATTTGTTCTCCAGCTACGCGAGCATTTAACTCCTGAAAGTTTATTTCAATCAGACATTTTAACCTTGCTTTACACGTGAAATTATTAAAAATACTAATTGAGCAATCATACCTTGAGTTCATCTTGCTTGGCAATGATATTTTCTATTATATGCGGTTGAATAAAATCGTTCACTTTGAGCATAGACAAAGACTTGGTTGGGATTCCAATTAATTGGAACATTTCGTACCAATGCTTCTCGGCAAATGATTCTCCACGAATGAATTTCGTATTGGGAACTAATAACTAAAAATTAAAGTGGAACCTGTTAGTTTCACAAATACATGTGCTCCTTAATTTAATTTTGTTTAGTTTAAGTACTTTGTGTTCCTCGATTTGTTTCAAACAACTGACCACAAAATTGGATTTAAACTCATTCCTGAAGACTGCTTCCCACTTTGCTAACATTTCATCAAATCTGAAAGCTCTGGTACGAAAAATAATCCAATCCTCGTTGGCATATTCTTTGAATTCCTTATTAAACTCCTCAAGCTTATTCCACAGGTCAACTCGCTCAGAGATATCAGCATCAATCTCATTTGCCAATTCAAATTCTGGCATTGGCATATTCAACTTTTCACAAGCAGAACTAAAATACAAATTAATTCAGATCATAGGAATTGGATGAGACAAAATATTTTAACACATGTAGTATTATAATTACATGAGGCGTTGCTTCTGGTTCAAGAGTTTGGCCCACTCAGTCTTTTTAAGGTCGATATATTTAGTATGTTTCTCAAAATTCTCAGACATAATATGTCCGTCCTCGTCTCGTGGTTTGAACTCGTCCCATTGAATCTTGAAGCGTTCAGTTTCATCCTTTAAACGCAAAATCGCGTTTTCCGTATTAGCAACCACCACGGTAATCTGAACAATTTGAACCAAATTAAACTCTGTCTGCAAACAAATTCAATGTATTTCTTATTTTGTATCAAATTACTTGTTGACTAAGCGTCGTGTCATGATTCTTCAAAAGCGTGGTGAAATTCTCAAACTTTTCCTGAATACGCATCGTATCAGCAATGATCTTAGCCCAGTCTTGTAGAATTTTTGTCTTCTCATTAATGTCCTGGTATAGGCTTTCAATCTAAAAAATGTAAAAACAAATAAGAATGTCAATTGATTCATACTGTCAGTTTTTCCTATAACCAAACTAGACTTACCTGAGGCATTTGACGCATCAACTCTTCTTTGGCCAGTTTAGCGTCTGTGATTTCTTCAACAGTCTGCGGTTTGTACATAAGCGTCTCAGTTGCAGCGCGAACGGCTTTTTCAACTTCAATTTGCTTATACATGATTGTATTCTGCAAATGAGTGATTAAAATGTCCCAAAACTTCTGATTCAAGAATTCTATTTCAAAGCGTAAGAGCTTAAATGAGAGACGGAACACTCCTACTTCTTGATCGTCCCTAAAAATTCAAATAGATTTGGTACTTCATGAAATTCCTGATTACGCATTAATATTTTAAATAAAATGAAATTATCATTACATTGCCAGTTGTTGTATTTCCTGACCCTTGGCCTTACTCACTGCGAAATTAAGTCGCCAATCTTTTGTGGTCTTCAGGTGCAATTGTATTCCTTCCTCCATGTCTACTGAGCCCAGACTAACCCACTTGTTGAATTGATTTTTAACCTCTATTAATTTGGTCAGAACATCTTCGGAGTTATCAATTAAATCAGAAAATGCTCCGACATTTCTGCATTAAAAGTTAAATTAAATCTATGTCGTTCATAAGTTTAGTTTTGGGAAAGAGTTTAAAGCCAAGTTACGCCATTAAAACACGATCCACGAGTGTTTTATCATTTTCCAGAAATTTTTTAAAGGCCTCTTTTACTTTCTCCACTAGCTGCGGACCGTCAGGCCATTCCATGGGATGACCCTCCGCCATTGTCTTTTTGAAAGTTAATGATACTTGTATGAATTATTTTAACTGATAAATTAATCATAGTTTCCGGTTAGGGTATTTTATCATAATCCTGCCTATGCCAAACAATCAAAACTAAAATCCTCCTAGAAGCCATCACCTGTCTTCGGACTTAGGACCTAAACCTAAGATAATTAGTTACTATTGAGAATTGGAATCAGGAAATACTCTAAAGAATAATCGCAAACTTTTAGCTTCTGCCATAAAGTCTAAATAAATTAGGAGCATCATTACAAAGGGATCCGTTAACTGTTCAAAGAAGATTTTCAAGATGCCCCACGATACACGCTTTTTCGAATAGTTAGGCCTTAAAGCACATTTATGTAAGTGAATATGAAAATATTGGGCAAATTAACTCATTGTGGAAATTATTAATATTATTTAAAACAATACCTGCCTGGACATTTTATTTTCAAACAAAATTAATTGCATTAATTCAGAAGTAATCTCCTCAAGGTTCAATCATGAACTATTACCCATGTTCACTCTAATGTATTCATCTTCTAACGAAATACGTTATTTGGTGCTTGAATATTTTACAGAATTTTCATAGTTTCAGAGCAAACTTCAATGTCAAAATGTTTTTGACTGACCTCTCTCGACTGCTAGTACTAATAAGAATGAAACAAAGAGTAGTCCTTACCCAGAGTTACTGTTCAGATCTGAGCTCAGGTCACAAAAATTACGATTTTATGAACAGTATAGAACTCCTAAAACAAGGCTTGAATGAGTTAGACGCTTGAAAAATTTGGTTGAGTGTTGATTGAGTCTTATTGACTAGTAACTATGGGTTTTGCAAGTCTTATGATTTAGATACAAAAATGCTATATAATCCACTAATGACAGTAATAGCAAGAATAGCAAAAGTTTTGCATCAATTTAGTAATATTAAATGTCATCTCTTTACAGGTTCATCATGGAAGTTTGAGAAACTGAAATCATTTGTTTATTGTTTCGTTTAATTATCATTAGTCGGCCCCAAACCACCTCAGTAGGGTTGGGGTACACTATTTGATATCATTCTAAATTGGATGCTAAAAATGTGTAGTCTACCAAGCGAAGCGACCAAGTCTTACCGGAGGACCTTCTATACAATGTTATTACGGTTCAATATCAAAACCGCTTCGTGTTTCACATGGACATTGAATTAGCGAAACAGTAAAGTAATTCTGGCTGTTTTTTATACTTTATTTAATACGAGCGAGGCTGGACTTACATAAATATAGTAGAACATACTCTTGTATTTTTACAAATTTTTGAATGAACACGTCCCGATACGCATGTCATAATGATCGTTTTTGTAGTACTGAATCAATTAATTTTTTAAGGATTATTATATATACGGGTTCCAAATGAAACTGACCTCCTACCTTTTAAACCGAGAGATCATAAAACTATTGATATAAGAATATACAATGTTGCAAACCATTCCATTCGATTATGGTACGAACTGTAAATTCCAGTAAATAATTGGTCCGATTATTTTTTGTCAAGATTTGTCTAAAGTCATAAATGCTGAAATACTTTATCCCTTAATATCACCACTACATATGAACGAACCATTCCCCATATTATGAACCACTCCTCCAAAACTACTGAACGTGGAAAGACTATTTGTAACAGTTAACGCTGACAAACTTGACCGAATAAAAAAAGCTATTATCTATATGTCTGTCTAGGCGAGCTATAAGTCAAAAAAAAATTCTGAGATAGGAAATAGGTAACAGATCTTTCAGAGCGCGCGCTGTGCACTGAGCGCAAACAATGTAAGTGGCAAGTGCTTATGCTTGTGGTAAAAAATTAACAACGAAGTGTTTATGACTTTGGATATTGGATTGCCACAGCAGATACAAAATGTAACAAGTCCTCAAACCTACTTGGTTAATATCTAAACCCTTGGCTCTATTGAAACAGTTATTGAAATAACTAACGAAACTTGCACAGACGGACAGAATTTAGTATACTAGAATCGTCTATACGACTTTAACAAATATCACTGGTTACCATGGGAGCAATATTCAAAATAACAAAGAGAAGGACAGATTTGAAATGCAAAAACCGTCCCTATGGCTTTGACAAATATATTAGGCTGGTTACAATGGAGGACTTCCATTCGAAGCACTAATCAAAATAACAAAAAAAAATGATAGTCGGACGGAATCGAAATGCAATTGTCATTCACAAGCCTTTGGCAAAAATCTTACGACAGATTACCATATAGAATCTAGATTTAAAATAACAAAAAGCGAGCAAGCGAACAGATATGAAATGCGAAAGTCGTACGTAATACTTTAACGAAAATCCTAGACTGGCTGCCATGGAAGCAATAGGTAAAATAACAAAAATATCAAAATATCTGATAAGTGTTTGTTTGTTTCCTATTAGCCCCACATAACCATTTCGATCACCATAGTAAACCAAACTATTATGATACGCTGAAATTAAACTGTGCCTTGGAAGGTTCTGCTTCCAATTTAAAGTCCACACGTGTAGATTAAGGAAACCTACAACGGGATGGTCGCATATAAATCAATGTATTGCGAAGCGCAGAATAGAACTTGTCTGGTTAGTGTTTCGCTGTGACCGTTTGGTCGGTTAGCAGTTTACAGTACATTCGTGACCAAATTAAAAAACTTCAAATTTGAGCATTTGAGCAAGCTGGTAATACAGTAAATGATTTCCTATTTGCTGAATATCTTGATGTATGAATACGGACACATTTCGACTGTAAAGTTCAAAGTTCGTACTCGCCAGATGAATGCGCAGTACTACCCTAGCGTTAATCCAACCATTTGATCATATTTGGTTAATGCATTGGCTAGTATAAAGAATATACAGAACAAATTTTATCGAATTGTAACATTAAATTTTACCTAGTCGCAATTTGCATCAAGTCATTTCCATAATCATTTTAGCTGCACGTTCCACAAAGTAAATCAACACAAAATGTTTTGGTATTTTAAAAGCCCAATATATCATGCTATGGTGTTCATTTAATAGTGAACTTGTAGACTTATTTCATTGAATTAGATTGGTTTTTTGAAACAGCAACCTGGCACTGTGAGGAGAAAAATCAACATCTGTGGAGATTTGATTAGCAGAAGTCATGCTGAAACTGTAAGCTGATTCATGACCAGAACCAATGTAATTCAGCATTAGCTGATAGATATTACTGCTATTACGAAGAAGTTGCAGATCTTCAAGAGATGCCGTGCTCTTCTGGATTCCGGAACAGGAGTTTAGTTTCATCACGGAATCTACAATGCATCCTAGGCTTTAAAAATAATGGTCATTCATTCACCTATTGAAAGTATTGGCGCATCAACATCTTGTCAATCGCATGATAAAGCGAACCTTGTGAGGCTAGAAACAAAGTCCTCGCTTGCACTCCGGTTGAAACACTAGATTCAAATGAAGTTAGCCGACCCGTAGTTTCATAAACCAAGTGAAACTGATATTCTGTTGGAAAATGACGTTCTTCATGAGAACATTTGACATGAATGTAATAAAAGGATTTCATGGGAAAGCTTTGCAACACTTCTGATTACCCATTTTGGCAGGGCCCTATCTGGTAAAACGAATTTCTCAAGTCAACAACAGATTCTGTCTCATATTTCTACGTTTGGTATTGTGACCTATTACAAAGATTCTGGGAACTGAAGGACAGGAGTAGCCAGCATACGTCAACCACCCTGAAAAACTAGCTTCACTGCAACACACTACTGGGATTCAATCAATTCGCTTCAAGAAAAGCTTCAGGAGAACCCAGAAATTTTTCGTCGATAAAAATGCATGAAAAGCTACAAGTAAATAACAGAGTTCAAAAAATTCCAGCGTTTAAAGCAAACTACTGTCAGGCATAGGATAACATCAGCAGGCATGATAGAATTCCAGATCGTCGGGATTTCGATCTTGGACTGGAACTCGGCAGACACTAGGGAAATATAGGGACATGATCTTGGAGTTGAATAGGCAATTCGCGCAATTCTTCCTTAGTTTTTTTATCATAAAAATAAATCGTATTTTCAGTGATGCGATTCGTTTTCTTTGCTTCAAATACCATCTTTCATGGATCTGTACTTGGAGTTGGACCACATGTGGCCCATTCCAAAAGAATATAAAGAAAATATTTCCGAAGACACCAAATAAGGAAAACTGTAAGCCCTACTTCACTTCAGTTCCAGGCTCGGCATAGTACTGACCTTAGTTTAGTCCTCAATTGAATCGATTTAACTTATTTGGTTAATGCATTACATTGACCATTGTAAACATTTTACAGAATAAATTCTATCAAATTGTTAGATTACATTTCTCCTACTCTGAACAACAAGTCATTTCCACAATCATTTTAGCGGCACGTTGGCCCTAGTAAGCTAATCAATGAGAAACACAGCCTTATCCTAACCTGGTTTACATTAAAGCTGAAAACGAATTGGGAGGAAGTTCGGTAGATTCGGTATCCAAATCAAAATTAGCTCCAGTTAAAGGAGATACAACTCCTAGATCTGAGCTAAGTGGCGCTTTGTTACTTGCAAAATTGATAAGGACTACTCTTCAGTCTGTGTCAATCTAGTTTTCATCAATAAATTGTTGGACTGACTCCACTTGCACTTGAGTACCCCTCAAGTCCATCCCAGAACATGACTTCACAGATGTGAAACAAAATAGTCTCACTCGCTAAACACGTCTCTGAAATCAAACACTAACCAGAATGCTCACCAAATTCCGACTGATCACCTATCTCGAAAAAAATACAATGCGGTTTCTCATGACCTGCAGTACTGATTAGGGGGTCAATAAATAGAATCCTTATACCTAACCATCCGATTGTCGTTTGTATGTCTTGAAGCAAATTTCCTTCAGAATATATTCTGTTTAAAATATAATGCTACTATGAATGAAATCATGCAACTACCATTTGAACAATGACACCAACGGTTCTGGTTGGTGATTGTTGAATCAGTCGCAGTGACTCTACCTTTTTGAATAGTCGAAGTTTTATGATATTTTTATCAAAAACGGTACAATATTCACTAACGCCAGTATGACCAAAATTTCTGCAAATAATTCGAAAAGCATAGGTGAACTCAGCATAGGATAACATCTAAGGACGAGATCGTTTGCCGAAAAATATCCAAGAAAAATTAAGCTCCAAGTGTAATTACAGAAAATAGGATAAAAATTTCGACAAATTAAATTCGAACTTAGTAAGAGAGAGGAAAAATTTGATTTTATAATATCAGAACCAGGGCAGAAAATACCTTGTCACACCTGTGGGTACAACACACGCCATGACCTTAGCATGACTTGCTAAGCCGTGCCTTTCTTCTCCCCCTCCCTAATTTATTTTTTCTATCTGCTTCACATGTTCGCTCTCATAAATAGTGTATTGGGTGTTAGTTTGTCATACAAATGCGCTGCTAAAATCTACGGCTAACCCCACTACTACTCCTACCATTCAAACAATTCTTTGACTGGCTACCTCTCTAGAACAAAGAAAGTTTATTCCCTGACACTACTTTTAGTACTAATTATACTGAAAGAAACAATAATTCTTATTTCCAGCAGAAGTGTCACCTGAAGATTTGATATGAAGAATACGTGAAGTGTGAAATAAAACGTCAGAATAAAAAATTGCTAATAGGAATTCTATTATGGACTATATGTAACCAGTGACATGAACCAGAATTCTGGTTGTTGAGTGTTCATTGAGTTTTACTGACTCGTAACTATGGGTTGTCGAGTCTTATGATTTATTAACAAAAATTCTATAGAATCCAGTAATGACAGAAATAGCAAATTTTGCGTCGTATTAATCGTCCACTGAGCGAGTACTAATGTGCATGCATTTTTTTGGTTCATGTATAAATGTGATATTTTCCTTAACTTTTAGTTGTTGAATTAAGTATTTCGTATGTTCGAATTAANTTTTAGTTGTTGAATTAAGTATTTCGTATGTTCGAATTAAATATTCTATTTTGTGGTTTTTAAATAAAGTTTAACTATTTTATGCCTTGGTCTCAATATTTAACTTTGGGAATCAGTACATTGCATGGACACTCTAGACTAGTAATAAATCAGTGGTGCTAGCTGACCATTCCATTGGATATGAGAGCATGTGAAATCATCCTTAAATATGGGTCAAATATATGCATTTGCAACTGACCTGCGCTTATATTCTTATTTTTCTTACAAACGCGCAATAGCAACGGAAGGCGTAATGGCTCTTACAATGACAATGACGAGTTAGAGCGATAACCATCGACCCCTATCCCAATGCAATCACCGTAGGCTTAAACTCTTTCCCAAAATAAAGTGTTAGGCTGCTGATTTAAAAAGTCTTACGTGTGAATAATATTCATGAAAATATTCTCAGTCGGAGGGTCATCATTCGGATCGTAAAGAACTCCTTGAAATCTCGCTGGAATTGAGATGAGACGTCGAATATTTGCATAGTATTTTGTCCTCGCATCTTCCAAGCTAGGCTTGAATTGAAGTCTGCGTTCACTGAAATGAAAATTTGAATTTTCTTGATTTGATCGCGTTGTTCGCTTTGATAAAATCTCCGATTTCCCTACCGATAAACAATTTCAAGAGGAATTTTTGGGAGCTTCTTGTGGATGTTTTTTAGACCTTCAGCATATTGTACTTCCATTGCCTTATAAATTTGGTGTTCCCAATGAATTTTCCAAGTTCTCATGTTTTTGAATCCCTAAAAATAAATGTATTAAATAGTCATTTTATTTTAATGAGTTGAGTTGATAGGCTTTGCCAATCATACCATATGTGCTGCGTGATCAAAAATATCTCGAACGCGGCGGACGGAATCATTCCATTGCTTCGGATCCGGAAACAAATCTGTGGTGAAAAGCTTCACGACCTTTACGAAAACAAAATTACAAATTTACAATCTGGAACCTTAAAAATAATTTTATATCAATCGAGAGTCTCACAATTTGTCTTATGCGGCCATGCATGACCTCCAACTGGTTATATTTTGATCCAATACTCCCAACGACTACATCGAGTTTGGCCGTGTAATCCCTGACTTGCTCCAAATTATTCCACGTAACAGAATTTTCTATTTGAACCAATTGTGAGAGTTTTACGGCCAACTCAAGCATCGGAGGTCGGAGGCAAGGAACCATTTTATTTCCAACTGTATTGTGATAATTGGCCGTTTTGTCTAATTGTTGGGCCAATTTTAGGAAACCTCTGGCCAAATTAACAGTGCTGGCCACATGCCGGGGAACCTCAAACCCGAGCATTGCGAGCTGTGCTACGTCTTCAACCAGAAATTGAAATTTCGAATTTAAATTTACTTCCATGAGATGAGTCTTTTCATTGAATTTTACGACTGGGCCAGAAATCTGTAAACTATTTTCCAGAATTAATTGATAAATTAATCCACAGTTAAATAAATTAGAGCTTGGGCTTATGCTTTTTTCTTACTTCAACTCTTCCAAAATTCCTTCTTTTTCAACTAGATTTAGCCATGAGTCAAACGCATCTCTTTCATATTCTTTCATTACACGAATAGCTTCCGCAATGCTAGCCTTGAGACGCGCGTAGTCGGGCAAATCAGTCAATATAATATCACTTAAATCTTCCATTTTCTCCACCTATGAAAGATAAATTCGAGGAATGGATTAGTCAAATAATTATTAGTGCTAAAATTAGAAACCACAAATTGATTCACCTTGCCACGCAATTGAGAAACATAATAAAAGTTCCTTGTAAGAAGATTTGGGACGCCATTTCCAATAAGAAATTCATCTGAATTAACCCTCTCAACATTTCCATCTACAATTTTGATTAGCTCACGGGCTAAGATCTCTCGGTTGCTTCGTAGATCAAATAAAACTTTGGATCTCTTCACCAGCTCAATGTATCGATCAAACTCCAACAGTAGCTAATAAAATAAAAATATTTATACAATTAGGTCCTTCTTCTCCTTCTCTAATTTATTCCTTTTTTAAGTTAATTTTTGTACATTACCTGCAATGGGTTTTCGATCATATTTAACCGATTCTTCAGTTTTTGAGCCTCATCGGTTTCCCACTTTAAAATATCGAGTTTCTTCTGATTTTTTAATTCCTTCTCTGTCCTTACCAAAATCATGTTCTGGATTCCTTCATATTCTGAAGAATCTGAATCCACTTCCTCATCTCCTTTTCCTCCACCGTCGTACTCCATAGCTGCAATCCTAAAACTTTTCGCCGAGTCTAACGTTTCAAATCAAACGAAATTCTCAAATCTTCAAAATCTTGGATTTTGCTGAACAGTAATTATCAGTAACAGCGAATGGCCTGTATAGTAGAAAATAGAATAGATGTTTGCTCAGAAAAAATTGTTTGAACAGTTGCCAAAGGAATTTAAGAAAATAGAAATTAACCATAGGCTTCACGAGAGCTGGTAGAATATTAAAATTTCGGGTTTATATTTCATTTAGTACAATTATGACATTGGCAAGGGAGACACTAGCTCTGTGTATCGTGGCATTAAAAGTACATGACACCGAATTTGTGCTTTGCTCACCTGTTTTGTCCTTTCGTTCTTTCGCGTACAGTTCCTAGCAACTGTTTTGTTGTGACTCTCAGTCCAGTAGTGTGAGGCCGGTCGACTTATTCTGTGAATGCAAATCAAATACTCAAGTAGGAATGCCCAAATCGATCACTGTACAAAAACAAGCAGAATTACTTTGGATTTTTGTAGCGAAATAAATCACTTCCTCTTGCAATTATTTGTGACCATTTATGCCATTAAAGTGCATAGTCGTAAATTAGGCAAAAATCTGTTTACCTAGTCACGTCAAAACAAACAGTATCAAGTAGTTACAACAAAAAATGTAATTACGCACTGACACATATAATATAATTTTCATTTTATTTTAATCTGAATTTTAACATGGTATTGTACAGTAATTCTTGGGTAAATTATGATTCTAGTACAAGATTTATCAGGCGATGCAATTTCTTCACCGGTGTATGACGTCCCGTTTGGTTTTTTCAACTGACCGATTTTCCATCCGAATTCCGGAATGCTTTAGCTTCGACATGCTGGAATATTTGGAGTGGACCATGCGCGCTTCACCCCGTCTGACGTTTGCTGAAAATTTGTGTACCTGGAATAAAATTAACATGTTTTGTTGGTTCTCAGGATTTATTACGAATTTCTTATTTAGATTTCAATGACTATGACCAAAATAATATAAAATTAGTCGAACGTTTCGGTCAAAGCTCGGTTGCAGCTGTATGGCGAGTTAAACAATGATTGTCTGTATAATTGTCATCCCAATAATTACCAAAGGTGTCTGTCATCCCGCTGGATTTACTCTTTTATATTCGTCAGCAAAAATGCTATACAAAGTTTAATTCGTAATCGAACATCATCGCGTCAACGATATATCGGCATGCACTCATGTTGCAATTTTGAGCAGCTGCATCTGAGCTGCTGTAATTTATGAATAAAGGAACGATAAGATGAAATGCGCTAACTGGAGACTAAATGGAAGGATTTCAAGATCCCAGTTGCAGTTGCTGAGCTTGCATTTGCATTTTTTCACGACGTTTGGCTGCTGCTGCGGAAGGAATGGATTGTGGATGCGATGGGGAAGAAATAGCAAATAGCTAAAGCTATAGTACTAAAGAGCTCAAACTCAGAGTCATTATATCATACTCATATCTTCGGAAGGCAGACTATCTTGAAGGTTAAATCTTACTCCCATCATAACAAATCAAATAAATAGAACAAGAGTTTATTAAATTACAATAATGCGCATATCTCTACCAAGGAATTCCAGGATTCTTTGGAAACAGCTTTTTCCCTTGCCTGCAATTACAACTAAAACATTTTATTCCCAAGTTACGCACGTTAGGATTCAAGAAGATGCTACGTTCATCAACTAAAATAGGATGGCTTATAGCAGGAGGACAGAGGATCGTCGTCTGTATCATGAATGCACATGCAGTAACCTTTTTGATAGATGATAAATTTGAGCCTTTTGTTAGATTAAGGTCAGATTCTTTCTTTGGAAATTAAGTTACTTTTACATATGAAAATAGTTCCAAAATTGGAAACCCCTCTTGATAATATTTTTATTGAGGAAGCGGTGGGTAAATTTTGAGAAATAGGGATAGACTACCAAAAATACTGAATCCAAATCTGACTAACTTTGACTATGTAATAATGTAATTTCCTGAGGTTTCATCAGTCTCCATCTCCTAACGTACATGGGATTCATACCAATCCAAGATTATAAGTCCTAGGACAGGTACAACCCTAGCTCCTATCCTGTGTTGGCCTCTGGGTTGCGATTGCAAACTTGCTTTGAGAAAAATCTAGGATGCAGCATGTCTGGCTCAGATCTGCCATTTTCTGCTTTTAGTGAAGAAGGGAGGAAAGAAATTGGTAAAGTCCAGGAGGTGGTTGTCTTGTCGTTCTCCATTTTTCCATATCCTACACCAACCCCTTGTCATTCACTACCCAGAAAGATGGGCCACGCTCACTCGCGATATTCTAAGCTAAGCTGCTTGGTTTGGGCTTTTAGGGTCTCTGCTGTGTTGTGCCGTGCTGTGCTAATAGCCGGAATCTTCTTCCCCAAGCACAGGAACCCTTTTCCTATCTCAGTATAATAAGAACTCTGCTTGAAGTGGAGTAGAAATAACCAAGCCATAGGATTCACCACTAACAGTCAACTCAGTTTAATCCTAAATTCTAAATCTCCTATCACAGGACAAAATAGGAATAATTAATGGTGTAATGTTGGGATAAACGATTCTGCAGTCCAAGTTTACTAAATTAACTCACAATCATATCATTTAGTCATTTCAGAACTTGTAGGAGTCTGAAGGGTGATTTCAGTAGGTGAGAAGAGAGACAACCAAGTCCCTGCTACCACCAGTGCTACGTTGGCTGGCTGACTGATTTGCTCCAAAGTTCAAAACTCTGTTGGAAATTGTGTTGTGCAGATTTATAAACTCAGATATTTCCATTTAAGAAAATATAATTGGCCAACATGTCTTCAAATAATTCAGTAAATGACCCATGCCCAGACCTAGATCCAGGTTCGGTTGCTGGAAATACAGCTAAAGAGGCCAATGCCAATGTGAAAGAAAGTCAAAATAAAGTGAGGCAGTTTAGGTGTGTGATCTGTTTCAATCCGTTTGATCAAAGTGAAAATCTGAAAAGACAAGTGTCCTTAAGTCCCATAGTATGTGAGAAGTTGTATAAATTATTCTATTCTGAACTCGTCTTACTTGAAGATATCATTAAAACCAGACCTGTGTTTGACTTTACGAGGGAATGTCTTCCATTTTGTCGAAGCTGTCAGAATGTATTAATCTCTGGGGTCAAAATTTGTGAAAAAATGAGACTTTTGACTGGAGATTTGGAAGAGAAAATGAGAGAATTAAGGGCTAAAGTCGGGAAAAGCAATAGCACTTCATTCCGGTGGCCTGATCAGAAAACTGCCGTCATCAGAGGTCTTGCGAAAAAACGTAAGTCAATCGGTTTATTTGTGAATTTTTAGAACATTGATGGAGTCAAAATATAACATACTCTTATTCATTGTCGAATTAAGGTAGTACAAATGCAAATAAAATTAGAAATGACAATATTTTACGATCACTTTAGGAATTCTCCCTACCCGAAACCAGTACATTTTTTGCATGTTGTGCAGTTTTATTAGTGCATTTCTTCATCAGCTAATCTTGTATTATTTTAAGACAAACTGTTATTTTACTTATTTTTCCAGGCTGTAAAAGGATTGGTGCTAACAGTACTGACGTTGAGTTGAGCAACGATGTACTTGATAACGTTTTCCAAGAAACTGCAGAAGAGAAATCAGAAATAAAAGTAGTTCTCAACAGGTAATTATGTAATAAAAATAATGGTTGCAAATGTATTGGATTTGCTACTAATTTTCTCTTGTATTATTATAGGGTTGAAGACAAAACCGTAGGCACTCAACCTTCCTCGTCGTCTTCCACCCCAACTACCACATCAATAACCCCTAGCGTTGCTGTCACAGCGGCTGTGGCTGAACTTGACCATTCGTACAATCAGAGTCGGGCGCTTATGCCTTTGCCAAAATCACCCGAAGGTGTTACTGGAAAGATTAGAATGGATCCATCCACGCAGGCAGAGGCAGGAATGACGAAAAATGAAGATTTGGGAAGTGGTATCGTTAACCGTCAGCCTGGTCGAAGAACACGGCGACCACCAAGGCGCTATTCAGATCAAGATGTAAATCTTCCACAACCTACTCAAAGGCCAAGTGTAAAAAGACAAGCTGCAACTTCCCCAGACAGAGCACAAACTCATTCTGCAGTCATGATTAGATCTGGGGACATAGAAACTGTGCTAGAGGGTAAGCAGATAAATTTAATTTATTCTCCTTTCTTGCTACAAAACATAATAATTGTTACCAATTTTTCAGAGGGTGAGGAAGAAGTGAAAATTACTCCGCCAAAACGGATGAGGATGAGGAAGCAACCGCATCCAAGGAGAGCTTCATTGGAACAAGTCAGTCCAACCAGAGGTTTGAGAGTAAGAGGAATTCCGAATCCGCATAATCGTCAGTGTCATGAATGTAAGAGGGTGTTCAAGACGAATGCTGGATTAAATGGCCACGTGTGGATCCATAATAGACATTACTGCGGCCTATGTCGACAATATTTTCCAACTCAGATCGAGTTAATTCATCATGAGAATGAAGAACACCCTTCCGACATTGCATTTGCATGTAGTTTTTGCGACAAATTTTACCCTCATCGCGAAGGATTACTTCATCATTTGCGTCAGCACAATGACATACCCACTTACGGTTGTGCTTTCTGCAAGGCCAAGTTCAAATTGCGATCAGAAGTGAAGGCGCACATGAAGGAACATGACTTGGAGAAGGAAAAAGATAGGGAAAATGACGGCAAGGATGACACGGAAGAAGACACAGAGGATGACATGGATGATGATGATGACGAATCTCCGTCTACAACATTATTTATTGACTCTTCCCAGTAAGTCAAAATATTGTACAACTGACTGCCCTACAATCATTACTATCATCGCACATATTTAACTTTTTGTTTTCTTGTTTCCAGGACTAGTGAAGGTAATTTTTTACCAGAGGACGCTGATATGACTGAAGATGACGACTGTGATGATTATGATGGAGAAAAAGATAAATCAGCCTCCACTAGTCGTTCTAATGTCTCCAACAAGGGAGACTTGGAACCTGGTGAAAAGAATGTCTATGCAGAAGTTGGCTCAGGATCTGAGGAGGAAGAAATGGAAGAGGATGAGGAAACCGATGATGCTGAGGAAACAGATGATGCTGAGGAATTAGATGAGGAAGAATTGCAGCAAACTGAAGTTTCATGCGATAATTATCCACATTTAACATTTTCTGAAGGTACTTTAAATAAATGTTATGATCTTATTTTGGGATTTCCAAGCTAATTTAATTATTCGTAACTCTGCAGCGGGCGGGGTGGCAGAAATCTCACGTCAATCTGTGACGACTATCTCTACACTTACAGTGACATCTACTTCTCGCACTGTTCATACTCACGGGACTGAAAGTATGTTGGAGAGAATAAATGTTACTTCAGTTGAACTCGATTAGTGCAAGTAGCACAATCATTTAATTTGACAATGGTTTTTAGATGAGAGTGACGAGTTTACCAGAAGAGCCTTAGCGTTTGGGAAGCGGAAGTCTATGAGGAGAGTTGTGCACAAGACTAATCCTCAGACTCGCAATCCTAATTTAAGAGGTAGGTGATTCCCTTTCAATAAAAGTAGTATAAACGAATCTATTGCAATTTACATTTCAATCTAATTAATTGTTATCATTTGACTTGTTTGTAGGAAATCCTAGAGCCAGCCGAAGGGGGAGTAGTAACATCCTCAAACGTACCTTGCCAAATGGTACTGTCGAATACATTTGTGAAATTTGTGGCTTCGTAGATAGTGTACGAAGCAAAGTTCGCTGTCATCAGCGAAACCACCCTATGAACATGGTGGAGTGCCACGTTTGTTACCGCCGTTTCAAGCGAAGGGATAATTTGAACGTTCATTTAAAGTCTCATGCCACTCAGACAATGCCATTAAATTGCCATATTTGCAGCAGCACTTTTGCATCGGCAAAAAACTTGGAAGCACATCTTCAACATCATGAGGCGGCGGAGGTGAATGAAGACGAAGAAGTCGTAGACGAGGACGTTACTAAACGAGGTCGATATCTTTGCCGTTTATGCCATAAGCAATGTAGCTCTTACCAAACATTATCGATTCATCTGCAACTTCACAAGGAGCCCAAGAATTCACGAAAAAAAGGATTTTACCCGTGTCACCAATGTGATAGAATATTTACTTATGCCTGTAATCGGACACGTCATATTCGTACGTCCCATCCTAAAAATCTTCAAACTCGCGGTCCAGAAATGTCTTCAAAGTCACTTATTTCGACTCGCTAGATCTGGTCCTCACAAATGGGAGAATTTATTATGGTCTGTTTTATCTTGATATTTTAATTACCAGTCTTCAGGATTTCTAACGTTTTTTGGCTCAGAATTTCAAAATTATTCTTACTACTGACAAAAGTCGTTAATTGGGTACAGTTTTTTATTTTGAGTTTCACTATTTAATATTTTCTTTTCTGTTTTCATACATCTGGAGTATTTCTCGAGGATATGTTCTAAAGTTAGTCAAACCATGGCAAACATTATCCCAGTTTGTGTTCAGATTCTTAATATTAATTCAGAAATAAAACATCCACTTGCTCGAAAATGAATTTTGATATCATGGTTGTATTTATAAATTTTCATATGAATAAATATCCATTTTTGAAGCAAAACATGCTCTGTTTGTCATTCTCTTTTCTCTTCAGGAAGTATGCTTTAATTAAGCGTTTCTTCACGATGACCAGGGCCAGATCATCTCGGCTAAAAGTTTAGCCTCCGAAAATAAGTTTGCACTGCAGACATCTTACCCGTATATGTAGGTAGTAAAAACAAGGATTTAGGTAAAATGGAATATAACTTAAAACGAAAGGGCAGATATACAAATACTTCTAAATATATGTTCAATAATAATCTGAAGAGCGGCATTAAAAATCATGTACAAAAATAATACAAGCAAATCAATTCCTAATTCAAAATCTTAATAGTAGAAACGACTCGAATTATCACCGTGATTTGGTCTTCAGTCTTCACAGACAAAAAGACTACTCGTGTCATGCACTCAGCATTTTCCCTTCCCCACACAAATGATGTTAAATTTTCAATCCCATATTAAAATCCAAATTCCAAATGACTAAACACACATTTACCGATTTACCTAGTCACTTTGACTAACTTTTCTTACTCAGTCAGTCTAATGTCATAATTTTAAATACTTTGTCATTGACATTAGTCGCGCTTTTAACGTAAAAAATTCTTAAAAACTTGTAGTAATTTTATAGAATATATAAATACTACCCTGAGATGTCAAACTAAATTATAAACATTTTGTCGTATTTGATTGCAATAAAAAGTTAAAGCTAGTGTGGCAATGGGCAATGCGTACAACATCAATCAGAATGAAAGTTACGAGATCAACATGAACTCTGAATCTGAATACTCTTCTTGTCATGAGCCAAGTATATGGAAGTCAACAGAAAAACAATAAAAAATCTAGTAAAGCTATTCCTAAGAAATATTTTCACTATTCTTAGCTTCGTCAGTCTATCAAATTTAGTTGCCTGGCGCTTTCTTGGCAGAGTGAATCTAGAATCAGATCTGAATCTGAATCTAATAATAATTAAGTCGCGCAAAAATAGCAATATCTGTTAGGTACTCATATTGAGCTATTTCTATAACAAGATCGAAATTCCACTTGAAGTACGCTTTATCCAAGAAATATTGAGCAAGTGGGATAACGTAACTCGATATTGCTGGATTCAGTCTTGGAAATTTGATTTTCTCAAACTTTTCTAGAAACTACATAACACTACATTAAATCACAGTGGTTAACAATAAAAAATTCAACTGTAGGTAAGTTCTTTTTCATCCCCAATGACATTAGACTAATAATTTTTTTTCATTTCATAAGTCATTTACAAATAGTGGTTGGTAATCACATTACTTAAAATCTTAATGTGTACATTTGGAGTAACATATTATAACAAAAAAAAAACAGAATGAAATTGTGGAAACAATATTAAACGTAACAAAGTAGCTCATTTCCTAAGGTAAACTATTTATGGATAATTCTAACAAATAATGCTTAACCAAAAATTTAGAGAGGACTAGGTCCTCGATTGTAAATATTCAATCCTTAATTAAATTACTTTTTTTCAAAAGTATATTCTAGGAAACTGGATTTCCTACTTCAAAAAAAAATGAGAATTTAAAACTAGAAAACTTTTATAAATTCAGAAAATATGCAAGTAAATGTTTCTAACTAGCTCCGTGTTGGAATACAACTTAACATCACCAAAAACCTTTCCTAATGAGTGGATACGTCAACTCATCTCAACAATATAATCTAAACAAATTTTCTTCTACTAAATATAATTAATAAAAATTACAAAAGAATGTCTCCAGTGCTTAGCGTATAAGTAGGATTTGGCCATGCCAAAAAAGAAGATTGAAATTCAACAATTTTGAACGGGATCTAATCCCAAGTAGTCCAAAAAATCCACTTGACCTTTCCTGGTATATTAAGTACTAAGTTAATGTCTGGAAGGTCTATGAGTAGAATCACGTGGTGATTCTCTCTCACGCTCTCTCTCACGACTTCTGTCTGGCTCAGGTCTTACTGGAACTCTTTCTCTCTCACGTTCCCTCTCTCGCTCTCTGTATCTCTCGTCATAATATGACCCACGACCCCTGCAAATTACAAATTCAACATTAACATGTTTGAATAGTAAAATAGTAAACATGAAAAATTACGCTTCCTCTCGAGGCCGCTCCCGATATTCTCTGTCACGACTTCTAGATCTTTCACGTGGGTATTCGTAGTAGCGATCTCTGCTTCGGTCTCTGTAACTCTCTCGGCTTCTAGTTCTCTCACGACGGCTGCGGCGGTGACGATCGCGTGAGCGAGAACGCTCTGAAAATTACAATTTTAAACTCTTAGGCAAATTTCATTTTGATTATATGGTTCCAACGGAAAAATTCTTACCACGTCTTGAACTACCATAACTTTTGGCTTCAATTCCATGAAGAGTATCTTGGAGTGAGCTGATCAATATTTTGCAACGATCATCATGTGCAACTTTAGATTGTTTAATCAGAGAAATCGCAGTGACAAGAGTCTCAATCGCACTCGCATATTCACCTAAGTACCATGTACATAAGAATAAATTAATTTGAATCCTAGAATGGTCTGAGTCCCACGATTCAATCTTAAATTTTAAGTGACGTACCAGTCGCAGCATCTGAAACAGCACGAGAAATTGCTGAACTTGACACAGTCCTATTTCTGCTCATAACCTCTTCAAATTCTGCTTCACCGATTTGAATTTGTGGTGAACTACGGTGTTCCATTGGCGGTGGCAGATAACCTCCGACTTGTGGCTAAAAACAGTAGTGTAGAGCGTAGAATCATAATTTCAAAACACAAAATATGAGATTGAAAATTAAATTTATAGAATGCTCACAGCAGCAGGTGAAAAAGGTCCGCCCTGGGGTGGTCCGCCAGGAACATTATGGAAAAACGCAGGGTTCATGTGTGGAGCAGGAACCGTTTGTGGTGGTCCTCCTGGAATTTGTGGAGGAGGAACTAGGCAAACATTAAAGAAATATTGTTAGAATTTTATAAACTAAAATATAAAAAATAAACTTATAAAACATCCAATTATAAGACAAGTATCGCAATATCGTGTGTGATCTTACAGTTACCTTGTCCACGAATGTGAAGAGGTCCAGGCCCAGGAGGCGACATTTGTGGCGGCTGCCCATGAGGATTAAAATTGTTCACTGTAATCACAAGTTACATAAAAAATATTGCAATCAAACTCAAACTAAAAGTCCAGAACGGTACTAATTTCGTGTGACTGAATACAAATTGGAACAAATTCTTACTGAATTCCGGATTATTTGGGGGACGCCAGTCATTTCGAGGCGGTGGCCCGCGTTGATCCATCATGGGTGGCATTTGACCTTGACCTCTACCCATTGGACCTGGTCCTGGCCCACCATGCATCTAAATCAAACAAACACATTCGTTTCAGTTAAGAAATTAGATTCAACTTAGAAAATCGTCTTGAATTTTTACCATCATTGGCATTCTAGGGCCACCTGGCCCAGGCATTGGCGGCATTGAATTTTGTGGCGGCATATGTCGTTGTGGTGGGCCATAGCCTGGTGGTCCATTTTGATTCGGGGGAGCAGGTCCCATCCCTCTTCCCATACCCATGGGCGGCATAGGGCCGCCAGGGCCAGGGCCATGGCCCATGGGCGGCATTCCACCAGGGCCACGCATTGGAGGACCAACATTTGGCCCCATCATCATTCTTGGACCGTTCCCATATCCCATTCTCATACCCATTCCACCCATATTCATTTGTCCTTGCATTGGCATAGGTCCTCTTGGACCACCCATCATGTTCATTTGCATATTTCCTTGTCCACCGGACCCAGTTCTTCCTCCTCCTCCTTCGTTTCCTTGATTTCCCGCAGGAGTAGGTCTCGTCTTTGCTTGTGCTTCAAACTAATATTAAAATAAATAATTTGTCAAATGAATTATGCATGCGTTTAATCCAAGTTTATTTTGACTCACTTGATTTAAAGCCTGTTTCGTGGGTGGAGTAATAACTGGGAATTGTCCGTGCAATTCCTTTTTGCAAAGTTTTTCGTGAATACTTTTGAGAGAACCGTCAGACCCAACAGTGAGTATACAATAGCCTTTGGACTGACCGTTGGCTCGATTTTCATAAAACTTAACTTCAACAAAATCCGTCACTCCAATCTCTTCCAATGCATCCGTTATATCTTTGTCAGATGTCCACTGAAATATCAAGGGTTTCAACGTAGTTCAATTCAAATTGTAATGTACCCAACCAACTGAGCATAGAAATATAAAAACTTAGTATGGATATGGACATGAAACTAATTGAACACGAAGGCTTTGGCTACGGCTTTGGCTTTCACTTCGTTACGACTTCCGACTGACTCGTGTGTTCCATTTACGTTAGGCTAGCTCAGCCAAATGCATAAGAAAATACCAGGGCTTTACCAGGCCTGACCATTGCCATAAAAAGGGCCAAAAATAAGTTTACCTATACACTTCAATGTCTAAATGTCTAAAAATTAATTTAGCTTAACAGAATTCTGAATGACAGAAAGTAACTCTGTTATGTGGCAAATTGCAAATACGAAATACCGTCGTACGGTGAAAGTTCTCGGGCGTTTCCTTTCCTGAGCACTACCACGGCACGGCACAGCAAAGGACAGAAGTTTGCCCCAAATGATGAAAGAGGTTTTATGACTGAAAAATTACATTGAAAAAAAAGGCATTGGACTGATAATCGGACGTCGATGAAATGAATTTCTGGGGTTCTCTGTGTGTGTCTAAGCCTGATTTAACCCAAGGAGAAAGGAATAGGAATTAACACTTGGATTAGAATTGGCAACGGCAATGGTCAACTCAGCCCAACTTTCAAAAACTATTGGATTATCACAATATAAATTGTCCTACTTTAAATGTCCTATTTTAGATGACTCCGAGCAATTAATGAATGTTATTTGATGAGTATTTGAATTTGACGTACCCAAGTTAAGTTTCCAATGTAGGCTTGATGTTTTCTTAGCGGTTGAACCGAGTCTCTCTCTCTATCTCTCCCATCATGATGATGATTTCCTGTAGAATGAACTTTGTTGTTGAGATTATTTGAAGTTGGACTTCTTGAGAGCTCTGGGTCTGGACTTATTGGAATTGGTGAACCTTCTTGATCTTCAGAATCTTGTCTTCCATCAAATGAAGAAATCACATCGTCGTATAAATCAACACCTTCAAACTCTTCTGCCTCGGAAATGCTCATAATATTATTCACGACCCAATCCAATCAAAACCTTCAATTAACAACCAACCACACTTGGTAAATCCTAATTTCCTGAAAAAAAGGACTTGTCATCTATAATTTCCTGAGCTTGGCTAGGATTTTTAGAATTATCGACGGAGGAAAGGAGCAACAGCAACAAATAATACAAACCACGAGATCCACCTCTTTTCCATCCGATGAATATAGACGCTTCCTTGCTTTCTTATTCAGTCACCGGTTTCTCCGATCCAATCCCTTACAGAATTATTCTACATTTGGTTACGGCAACTCTGTGAAAATCAATTGATTGCGCATGCAACACATTCACTGCCTTAGCAAGAATCCTTCTAAACTCTTCTCATCCTTAGTGAAGTTGCCAAGTTGGCTTTAGTTAACTTGGAGTAATTACAAGGATTTGGGATTGGGATTTGGACAGAAATGGTCTATGCTTGTACATGTAAAAACCATCTTAATGCTTACACCCATGTAGTGCGACTGCCACAGCAAACTCGTAAAATATATGCATGAAAATTAAACGTATTAGTTATAGTTACAATATAATCCTGGAGTTTTAATATTCATTGGTATTCTTCTATTAGGAATTATGGTTTATCTCCCGATCCTTCAAAACATGGTCGTACAAGGCGGAAAAATACACCACATTAATTTTTCAGAAATAGTTCTAAAAACTTTTCTAAAAGCTGTAGAGTAAAATCATACGATGGTAATATAACCGATCATGATCGACGAGCTGTGTGATTGAAATGAAGTTTTCCGAGGCGGTTGTATGAATTTGACATTCGATCAAAATATTTGCTAAAGGCTTTCGTAGGTTTTATGTCCTGTTATTTACATTTTTGGGAATGCCAAGCTGAAAGATTGCCAGTAACAACTGAATAAATGTCAAATATCGCCTCGTGTACCCTAAACTAAATTATACGTATATACAGTGAATTAACATATAAATGACATTTTATTTTTTTATTCATCCGAAATGCAAACCAGGCACAGGTATGGTGCATGTACGAATCATGTTTTAAAAAAGTGGTCCGAGCAGAAAAGTTTCGGTTTCAACAGATTCAGATGGTTATCTCGTTTACTTCATTGTTAGTTTATGATGCATTGACGCTGGTAATAATTTACCTTGTCTTTGTTTACTTACCTCACCTTGCGCTTGAATAAATACGAGTCCTCAAGGAGTCTTTGTGTTATCATTACTTCTTCAGTATGAAACTGACAGTAGTGTCGGCTATAATTGTGGACAGTTTTCTTAAGTCCACTTGATTTTACAGTGCAAAATACGTTAACTCCTGTGCGTTGATAAGTTTATTATTAGACTTCAAGGATTAGAGGACTTTGGCGATTTGAATTCGCATAGTTTTATTTAATTATGCTTCTGCCACTACTGCTGTTTGTTCAGTTTGTCACAATTATTTTTTCGGAGCATAATCCTGGAACCTCTCGCAAGCCAAATATAATCGTGATTATTGCAGATGATTTGGTATAGTCGCACGTACGTTACGTCGTCCAGTGTGTGAATGAAGAATATTTTATTTAACTTTTAGGGTTTCAACGATGTAAGTTTTCATGGATCCACTCAAATTCCTACGCCTAATATTGACGCTTTGGCTTTGTCAGGGATAATTTTAAATAACTACTACGTGTCTCCAATATGCACTCCCACGCGGAGTGCATTTTACAGTGGAATACATCCAATTCACACAGGTCAGCCAGCAGAATCAAAGGTCGTCCAAGACTTGCGATAAACAAATTAGACAATTTCGTTTTTCCGTGTACTTTGTCAGGGATGCAACATAATGTGATTTTCGGAGCTCAGCCTTACGGATTTCCCCTGGACGTAAAAATATTGCCGGAATATCTGAAGGATTTTGGATATTCAACTCATTTGGTTGGAAAGTGGCATATGGGACATTTTAGGAGGAAATACATACCACTCTGCCGAGGGTTCGATACACATTTTGGGCCTTGGACTGGTCACAAAGACTATTACGACAATACTGCACAAGAAGAAATGGTAATCATTCAAGATGAAAGAAAATTCAATTAGTATGAAATTTTCGTGTTTTACTCTGATATTAAACTAGCCTCAAGCCTGGGGATATGACATGAGACGTAATTTTGAGACAACGTACGAAAATTGGGGAACTTATACCACGCATCTTTATACGGAAGAGGTTGTAAAACTCATAAAAGGTCACAATGCCAGCATATCCCCTTTATTTCTCACTATTTCACATACTGCAGTGCATTCTGCAAATCCTTATGGTCTTCTGCAAGCGCCAGCAGAAACTGTTGAAAAATTCTCCGATATCAAGGACATTTCAAGACGAACTTATGCAGGTGATTTACAAGTTCTTGTTCTTACACATGTATGAATTATGAATATGAAGTAAAACGTGACCTATTTCAGCGATGGTATCGGAACTGGACATGTCTGTGGGTGCGACAATTCTTGCACTCAAGGAAGTGCATCTACTGGAGAATTCGATTGTGATATTTACAACTGACAATGGTGGACCAGCCCGTGGGTTCAATGGAAACGCAGCGTCAAATTGGCCTTTGCGTGGGGTACGCAAAGAATTCTGGGTAACCTTTACGACGGCCTAATATAAAATAGAATTATAAGCAGGTGAAAAATACACTTTGGGAGGGTGGTGTTCGCGGCGTAGGGGTTATTTGGAGCCCATTGCTGAAAAATACACCTCATGTCTCAACTCAACTTATCCACGTTCAAGATTGGCTTCCAACACTCGTAAGGGCGATTGGTGAAGATCCTTCGCAACTAGGAAACATTGATGGAATAGATGCCTGGGAATCCTTGAGCCACGGAAATGAGTCCGTTCGAAATGAGATTTTGCATAACATTGACGATATTTATCAAAACGAAGCCGTGAGGCTTGGAAATTGGAAATTAATGCGTGGTGAGCACAAAGCCATTGGTTCCTTAATCTCAAATTCAGCTTTCCGCGATATTTTGATAAATCAAGTTTAATTTACAGGGACAACATACGGTGGAAAATGGGATGGATGGTATGGTCCCTCAGGATTAGACGATACTCATCAGTCCCAGAATGATTATTTCAGCAAACCAAATTCAAATCACACTAAAATTGTCGAAGAAGCACTCAATTCAACAACTGGAAGGGCGATACAAAACATTTTTCCTGAGTTATATCAAAATTGTACTATTCTTACAAATCTTCTTGAACGAGCTCAAGTCTCTTGTAATTCAAAGGTCAATTCAACGTGCAATCTGAAAGGCGGAGAATTCTGTTTATTTGACATAGCACAAGATCCTTGTGAGTACAATAACTTAGCATCAACTAGACTAGAAATTTTGGAGGAATTGAAGATTTTACTCTCGAAGTATCGGGCTACAGCAATTCCCCCAATAAATAAGCCAAAGGATCCAAGGGGTAACCCAAAGTATTGGAATTATACGTGGACAAATTGGATGGATTATGTTGAACCAGAAGAAAACGCTCAAAGTTGTAGCCGTATTTGAGAAGGAAAATTGTTGTTACGTTTATTCAAAACATTTCAAAAATCTACTTTGGATATCCTATGACGTCTCAAGCTGTAATTTAGTCTGGAGCTAGTAGGATAAGTCAGGTACTCAATGTGTAAAATAAAAATGCAAATTTTTTTTGTAAAAATTTGCTTCGAAAAGCTGCTTTTTGTGGTACAATTAGGTAGTTATTCGAGAGGGCCTTTAAACTGTAGATTTAGGATACAGTGAGAGTGAAGTCATTTTTCATTTTTAATAGGGCTACCTTAGAAATAAAGTTTTCCACGAGGTAAAATTATCCTTAAAATTAAGCTCAGGAAAATTACAAAGCTTAAATCCACAGCGCCCGGTTAAATAATCGATTATTATAGAGTTGCAATTTTTGTGCCCTAGAGATGTCAAACCTCTATGGTTTCACCTCTGACGCACCGTTACTTTCTTTGTTCACACCCGCGAAATTCAAAAATTCAA
>WJEZ01000121.1:0-45055 GCA_009869925.1 Thalassaphorura encarpata
CTATCTACTAAAAGAATCACAGAGCGAAAAGAAAGGAAAAGCTCATTCCGTGGACGTGGCAGACAAGTGGAATGTCGGCGAATGCGAAGTCGACTCATTCAAAATTCCCTCCTTTCAACTAAGAGAAATTGAAAATTTCTCATTTTACCCCAGCCGGAAGAGCACCACAAACCGCAACCCCAACTTTACATAAAAATCGCACTAACTGAATTCAGAAATTTTGCAAAACGGTCATACGCAACCACATTCAAACATTAAAAGCGACTTAAAATAAAAAAAATCTTCTTTCGAAATATTCCAGTTTAACGAAATCGCATTTACGATTTACATAATACTTGTCTAACTGTAAAACTTTTCTAGTGTTGTTTTCCTCAATTGTCTCACAGCTATCAGCATTTCATAAGTCATAATTTAATGAGAGCAAAAGCAAATCTGGTACCAATCAGTTCAGATTATTTATAGGCTGCTCATTTTTATTGGTAAACAATGACCAAATTAGAGACATTTAACTTCGTTGAGTTTAGTGCAATAATGTTCATATTCATATTCGTTGGTCTTTACAAGCTCAAAGCTCTGAATATTCAAGTTGTGGCTGGGAGTAAATCTGAATAAAGAAATTCAATAACCTTTTATTGGAAGTAAATAGTCCTCAAAAGAACTTGACTCTTTTGATTTGTATGGTGAGAACTCCTCAATAACTTTAGCAAGTGACCACTTCCGGGCTTTGCGTTGAACTACACAGTGTCCTTGTATTAAAATAATTGCTGCAATACTCCATGGTCCCGCAAAAATATCCTGTGTTAAAATGCATTTATTTCATATAAATTATCTTTGTCCACTATTTTCTCAGTACATAAAGTTTTGTCGGATAGACCGTGGTTATAAGTTTCTCAACTAAAACTGCAGGGTATTTTCACTTCGTTACTTAAACATTTTCTATTCCTACTCACAAAACAAAGTCACAAATCACAGAAAATGAATTAATACAGAAAACCGGCTGTCGGTTTTTGACACAAAAATTCTTTCACTTTAGCAAGTGACCACTTCCGGGCTTTGCGTTGAACTACACAGTGTCCTCGTATTAAAATAATTGCTGCAATACTCCATGGTCCCGCAAAAATATCCTGTGTTAAAATGCATTTATTTCATATAAATTATCTTTGTCCACTATTTTCTCAATACATAAAGTATTATTTTGTCAGATAGGCCGTGGGGCTAAGTTTCTCCACCAAGACTGCAGGGTATTTCACTTCGTTACTTAAACATTTTTTATTCCTACTGACAAAACAAAGTCACAAATCACAGAAGATGAATTAATACAGAAAACCGGCTGTCGGTTTTTGACACAAAAATTCTTTCGCCCTGATATGACTTGTAAATTGATAGGCGCTTTGGTCATTTTGGAACTCACAATAAAACCCTACATAATTCGAATTCAAATTGAAGAATGAATGTACAATTATAATCATTGTATCACCGGCACAAACTAGAAAGCCATTGTCATCCTGGTGTTGTAAGTATGGTATCATCTCACCCAAATACATTTATACTTGAGTGTCGTATTTAACTGTGTGTGATTTTATTCTGCTATCTTATACTGATAAGATTCACGCGGGTAGGTAAAGTGCAACTGATTAAATTTAACACTTAGTCCGATTCATATGATTAATTGGATTTGAATCAAGCCATTACGGCAATAATGAAATTATAAAAATAAATCGTAAAATAAATTTTTTATTAACATTCCCCGACCGAACTGATTCTCGCTCATACACAGTACGGAATTCAATTGTGCTTATTTTTATATAATAATTTCTTCACTTTCTCCTGGGTGAATGTTTTTGTCTACACGAAAAATATATTTGTGTGGTGCGCTAAATTAATTGCATGTTTCCAAAATAAATGGACGCACGTATTAAGTAAAAAATGGTTTGCTCGTACTGGAGTCAATTCTGACTGATTAGCAGGAAGTGATTGAATGCACCAATATATTGACACAGAATACTTTGGACAATTTTGTACTGAACAAGAAATATAACCACTTCATTCAACTTTTATGTAAACAAATCTAGTCTGCAACCAGAAACACATTGAACTTGATACACAGAAGGCATGTCAAATATTGGAAAACTTCATTTACACATTCCACTATTGCTTCTGTGTCAGCTGAAACTGAGCACTGCCTCGGTTCATAGTCAAAGTACTGTAATGCAGTGACTAGTAATTTGTAATATTAATTAAGACTTAATGCTTACTTAGTAAAACCAATTGTGTGTGCGTAGCTAGGCAGTTCAAACTAGTTGGGTTGCATAAATTAGGAAAATACGGGAGCAGAGTATGTGTGATCGGTTATGGTTATCGCTGGTAGATATTTTTGAAGAGATATAATGAGTGCATAAATAATATGGCAATTGTCTAACGACCTAGATTTTAGCTGACTATTGTATCCTTACCATCAAGACTAAACGGACTCGACTAATTGATGTGTCATTCTATCCTGATTTCTGACTGACTGGCTAATCCTATACAGCCTATACTTACCAGAAATTATTCATACATGTTCCCACTGCTTATGTATAATTTACACCCACGCCAGTCTACACTAGACTATTTTACTCTCGGCTTCTGGTGATAATGATTTTTGACTGACTGGCTAATCCTATACTTACCAGAAATTATTCATACATGTTCCCACTGCTTATGTATAATTTACACCCACGCCAGTCTACACTAGACTATTTTACTCTCGGCTTCTGGTGATGCGATGTAGTATTATTTAATCTCTGATACTGCAATCATCCTAATATTAATGTCATTGTCATAACATACACAAGAGTGTCTTGGGTGCAAATATATTGAACAAAAAAACCAACCCTGCATGTAATGTGGTCATCGTCACTCGATTTCTCTTTGCCTTGCTTGCTCTATCAGAGTACCCACAAGCACAACTCGCATTTACATTGCACACACTATCACTCCACTAAAACTACAACTAAAGCTTGATCTACCAAATCGGGCTCTGTCTGAGCCAGTACTGATTTTTGAACACATGTCACTTAGGCCAAAAAATGAGAAAATATCACACAACTCGATCCTAAACTCCCGAACCAACATTTATATATCTTTCTGAATCCATTGCATTGCATTTGCTAGATTGGCACGACACAATGATAATATACTTTTAAAATATTACCGGTACGGAATCCCAATGTCAATTTCACTAGCAGCACAAGCACAATTCGGAATAACCACACCCGATGTGGAAATTAAAACAAATGATACGGGTAGCTATTAGCTAGATCATAGCTATTGTGGGAAAATATTATTACTTCCACCACTCTACAGTTGTGCTAAAGCTAAACTCAACTCACTCACATTCACAGTATTTGACGGTGCTCCAAAAACTTTGATGTACAATAAAAGTGTGAGTGTTTTTCTGGGTCGGTCATACGTACAAATACTGCATAAGGCACCACGGGCACGACATCATGAAGTTTTCGCATTCTCACTTCCAACACCCAAACCTAAACCTACATGCTCTCAACTCAACTACTTACACGCCCAAAAACCCATTATGCATGCGACAAGCTTATTATGGAATGACTAACTAGAATTTACATATTCGCCAAGGGTTTTACCTGCTTTCTGCTGCTGCCTCGGTTGATTTTGCTTGAGCTTCGTTCGTCAGTCCAGTCGCTCACTGCATAGCAAATCACTGACTCATTCTTACATCTATGTAACAACAAATTGAGTTATTTTTGCAGGGAAATGAATAATATCCAGATCCAATAAGAAAATCACAAATGATTTTATCAATATTGATGGAATATCTTAGAGGCAGGCAACCTGTCTCTCGTGTGACTGTCGTTTCGTGCGTGTTATTCCTTCGTGGTCGTGGCCAGAGAATATTTGGGTCATTTAGTCGGAAGGAATAGTAAAGAACAGAGTAGAACACTTTCTTTGCATGTACTTGTCTCTTTTTACTTTGATCGTGGAGTGCATGAGTTTTTGAATGCTGAACAACTTAGTACAAGATATTGCTAAACCAAAACCTGCTTGAGAATGGCATTATTTTTATTAGATGCCCGGCCCACGACCATGCTTCTATCATCTTGTCTTGACATTATATTACCTCACAAAAGGGGTTTTATATAACGATCACCATTCACAGCCAGTCAGTCATGGTCTGAAATTTAACTAGGATAGCATAAGATTCTGCATGGGCACTACCTATTGTGTTCTGTTGTGGATGGATTGTGCTCCAGGCGGGATCTCATCATCTCTAAAAAAAAGTGTGTACGACTGGACTGGACGTAAAACAGCAATATAACACTTGGATTTGGTCTTAGCCGAGCACTGGCTGAGCTAGTTCCCTTGTTGGCCTTGCCTTGACAGAGCAACTCATCCGTGTAAAAAAAGAGTCAATTGGATGCACACGGCTTAAGTCTATTCCATCCAGTAGTTCTGACATGAATCGCCTCGCTTTGGTGATTTTCTATTCAAAACAAATGTTTTTGCAAGAAGAACACTCCTTCATGCAAGCAGTCAAGGGGCAATACAAATATTTCGAAGAGAGCCATTTTAATAGCTTAACATTTTAAGTCTGATTTGATTTTAACGCACATGGTCCTTGTTCCTTGCAGCAATGAAATGAAAATGAGTTTTAATCCATCATGACTCCAACTATTTTGAGATATGACGAAGGCGATGAGAGGCTGGAATAATTAGTTGGAAATATTCTGGCTCAACTTCAGAACAGCCAGGTGTTGCGTAAAATGATGTAGCATTGACACATGGACTGATAGACTGTAGAGTTAAATAGTACACATCAATCAGCACCTAGCCAGTACTATTTTTATTGCTGAAAATGTCACATAGAGAGAAAATTACTTCTAATTCATAGTCAAGAAACAAAACTTGTGCAAAGTGTCAGAATAAAGCTTTCATCTAATTTGATCGGATACTACAGCTCCAGAGTTTTGCTCGGACTCCTCTTGTCTGAAACGAAAGGTTAACCCTGGCCCTGGTATAATCAACGCCAAACTTTGTCTCCAGCTCAATATTAAGAAGTCCAAGAAAAATTCAATGAGAAAATTGTCCCAGTGCAAGCTTTATTAATTTCTTGATTCAATATTATTCATGTTGTTTGGCTTCAAGAACCATACTGCTCTGATTACACCGATATGAAAATAATACGAGTAAAAAAATCGAAGTAAACTGCGTCCATTGATTCTGTGAAGATAATTCGATTTGCACTTACTTAGATCTCATTTTAATACATCTTCGTTCATGAAAATTATAATATCCGTTCTCGAAGCATGCCTACTCTCATATAATTAATATGTACGTTTGGAATTTGGATTTTATAAGTGCAGCTAAAACAAATTATTTTTTTGAAATAACTTTATCAAGATCATTCCTAATTCTAGCTAATTCATGTGAAATTAGTTAGCGTGACCTCTAATTTAATCCAACACAGATTATGCCATAAAAGAGATCTGAATTCTGAAAAGATCATCCATCCGAATTCCGTCTACGAATTGACACGAAAATCTATTGAAAGAGGAAGAGCGAACAAAAGTTCATCCGGTAATGGTCATGACATGACACAGGAATCAAATTACATCTTCGTTTCATAGAATAAAACAGGAAGGAACTCTTTTTAAAAATGAAAATCAAAGGTGCAAACCTTTGTAAAACCTTCAGTAAGACTGCTTTCTTCTTTCACACGAAACCTTCTCAGAGCATTTTAATTTATGAACTCGAGTACCCATGCATCATTATTATCAAATCCTATAAAACCCAGATGTCAGCCTTTAAAAATCGGTCCCAGTTCTTTTAAACTTTACTCCAGAAGTACTTTTAATCCCAAGTATTCACCATGCGTACGTTATCCTTGATTCTCCTTGGTCTTTTCCTCGTTGCAGTGATGAACCAGGTTTTCATTTAATTTTGAATATTAAACTGCGTAATTTATTAATCTAATTTATTTCGTGGAACAGAATCAGGTTGTAGCTGATGATGCGGAAGACAAGGACGACATGCAAAAAACTGAGGATTGTGTACTCGCAGCAACTAAATCCGCAAAGGAAAATGGTTTGGACGTTGAAAAAATATTAAAGGCATGTACAGATAAACTCGGTGATGGACATGGTATGAGCGATATGTTCAAGAAAGGAATGAAAAAAATTAAAGAAGTCATGGGAGGCCTCAAGGGAAAATTGGGGAAGGGAGGTGACGGTATGAAAGATATGCTTGCAAAAGCAAAGAAAGCTATGGATGCTGTTGTTGCTGCCATGGGTGGTAAAAACTGATAATTGGATTCCAACTTCTCACATCTCAAAACAAAATCGTACCTATTCAAGTGTAATTATCTAAAAATTCAATGAATGAAGAAAATTAAATCGTACATTAAAAAACTGTCCAAATATCTCTTGTCCATTGTGAAATATTTTGTACAATACTCAAACATGCATCTTTAGAGAGAATATTTTCCGAAATTACAATATATTTATTGTGATTTTTGTAAGCACATCATAATCATGCACCTATACATTGAACAAGTAATAATTTTTACACAATAGTCTATGAGGTAAATTCATAAGCACGAGTTAACAATAAGAAAACCCAACAGTACGGGAAGAGTGAATGAAAATATTTAGAGAAAATTCCTTATTTCTGAATTAACCCTGATATTACTTTTCAATTGTTAGAGTTCTCATTGGATGTATCTGGATTATTTTCTGATTTGACAGTAGCTGATTCCTTTTTAAGTGGCAATTTAATTTCCTTCTCTTTAGAGGGAGGTTTCACTAAATTCTGAATTCGCTCATAGAATCTTTCAGATGCCCTCCGGAAAGTTTCTAAATCATCCTACACAAAATGAAAATGAAAACAGACAAGGTCAGCAAAATTTTCCAATGACAAAACAGGGTACTATTACATATACTAACCGTGTTAGCTTTTCCCAATGTTTCTTGCTTCTTTAGAGCCTCCTTTGTACGAGCCAATTCTTCCTTCATTGTTTCATTAGCCTTACGCAAATCAACTACCTGATTCTTCGCTTCATCTGTAAAAATTAAACAATTGAGTTTCAAACGCCTGTCCTAGTAAACAGAATTCATTGTTGTACTTGGATTCAGGTCTTACTTAGAGTATTTCTCAAAACATTTATATTTGCATCTGAAGCTAGACGCTCTTTGACAAGGACATCCATCTGGCTTTTCAACTTTGCTACGTCAACCTCATCACCCCCCAGCATAACCGAAATAGCATTTGCACCAACTGATGAGTGAGCTTCTTCAGAGCTGTCCAAATTTAAGACATCGGAATGTGAAAACGAAAATATTGGAAACATAGCCCGATTGCCTGCAACGAAAAAATATATTGTTCATTTATGAGAGTCTTCATTTTTGATTTTGAGTATGTAAATCTAACATTGCGCAACTGTTTTGAGTTTTTCTAGACTACTTGGTCCAAATTCAACATCTGGTTTATCAGCTTTTCCTTCCAAGTCTGCAAGTGGTTTATCAGTCAAAGAACGATATTCCAGGACGCCTTTAGTAATGAGTTTCCGAATGGATTTCCGCAGCTGGAATGCATACACGATATTTGTCATTAAACAACGCTCACAAATTATAATATCAAGTATTGGAATGGTAATTTTAGATTCGTTCACCGTACATGAGATCTGCACATCCCAAAGCCTAAAGATAGACAAACTTCCTCTATATCGACCTCTGTTAAGTAGCCACATCTCCCAGAATCAAAGAAAGTGAAACTTAGGAGAAGTTTAGGATCCACAGTTTTCATTTTGACTTCCGATCCCTTTTGTTCCTTTTGCAATGTCCCTGTGGAAGATGCAGACGAGAGTTTTCTCTTTTTGATGTCTGGAGAGTCGCAACTATTTTTCTTGTCGTCAGACTTCTTAGATTTGTCCTGTTCTCAAGAAAAAATCGATACAACATATTATTCCATTAACCAATCAATTTCATCAAACTCCATTAGACTTATTTACAATTTCTCCGGATGTCCCATTTTCCAACTTCATTCCACGAGTCAATATTTCGTAGTAAATTCGGAACGCAAAATCCCGCTGCAACATTTCATTGAAAAATTCTCCAACCAGACAAACTTCAAATGCAGATTCTTTCAATTCAGTTGAACGGTAATCTTTCAAAGATGCAAGACTCATCTGAACACAATCAAAATCGCCACCTTTCACAGCTCTGGACGGATGAATTAGAATGTGAGTTTTCTTAGGAAGATTATATCTTCGCTCCCAAATTTTTCTTGTTCTTTCATCCATGTCCTCAGTTATCATTGGGACGAGTAAATCGGTCACAATGCGCGGAGTGTAGGTTTCCTTTTTATCCTCTACAACGACATTCCTCTCTAATATCTTGGAAGATACTTTTTCAATTTCCGTACTGGGCAAGACTGCAACAGACGGTTCTGTAGCAACTCCATCTGTACATGCATGGTTGGGGTCAACCTCAGTTGCTGTAGTAGGATTTGATGAAATCACTTCAGACATCTCCACATTTTGATCCTGCACTTCCGCTGACAGCTGATCTTGATTCAAGGCCAACTCTACCGGAACATGGGTGCAAGGTTCCTCCTGCACAGGAGGGCATACTTCTAAATTCTCATTGCTTGGGTCGCTTGTGGCTGAATCAGCAGCTGCTCCAGAGTCAGGCGTAGGAATTTCGACATCCGTAGTTTCTTTTGTTTGTTCTTGCTGCACAGCCTCCTCCAGACGCTGAGCCAAAACAACTTTGAGACCTTTGGTACTCAAACCACGCAAACCTAATTCAATCTTCAATTTTGCAACCTGAAATCATTTTAAAATTCGTATATATACACTAAAATAAACGACCTTATTGATTTATTAATTGACATACATTCATGCTTTTCACTTCTAAGACGGTAAGCCGAGAACCGGATTGTTCTTTATCTACGAAGCTGGTCTCAGAGCTTTTGATAGATTCTCCAATAGTCACATTCCCAGGATCAATATTAGAACCAGTACTGATTTCATCAATGTCCTTTCCAACTTCAGTGTCTACCTATTGGAGGTAAAGTAAACTTTAGTGCCTTACTCATGTTTCAAATATAAACATCAGAGAGAAACCTGATTTGTGAGAGATAATTGTAAAGATCGAAGTGTTAATTCGACATAATTTTAAAACTACCTCAAAAGATAGTACGTTTACATTTAAAAATTCTGAAAATTAAGGAGACAATGCAACGGGTGTATTATATGGATAATGGAAGATATAAGATCATCCCCTAATCGGTAACTATTCTCGCGTGTGTTCTTTGCCAGCAAATACCCAAAATAATAGGGCTAATCGCACGTTTCAAAAATTCGTGAACGTATTTTGACAGTTTTGAAATATCATGCAAGAAGATGTTAATTAGTCCTATGCGCCAGGAAAAGAACCAATTAGCAATAAATCTATAAAAATTCCAAAGGTTTCAAGATCAGCAACCTCCATCTTAACCACGGCTTCCGGTAGTGGCTCCCCAGAACTGACATCTCCTGATCCAGATTCAGCTTCCATTTGGACAACATCCTCCGTTTTTTCGACTATCACCAGGTCGGTTGAAGGTGAAGGTGGTGCTACGTCTTGTGCCGGAACATCAGTATTTGAATCTACAATTGCCACCTCCTGTGCTTGTTCTTCAGGGGGAACGACTTCCAGCTCGGTAGTCAGTTGAACCTCTGAGTCATCTTGGGAGGAAGATGGAGCTTTGTCCTGCCCATGTAATGCAACCTTGTAAGTGTGCATAATATCTAGCCAATCATTGTTAGAGGGAAGACAGGCTGATATGTCCGGAAGAAAAATGACGACAGTCTCCAAGGTCCCGTTACTTCGACGATAGTACAACTCCATGAATCGGTACCTAAGATAATGACGAACATTTCGCGTTCAAAAATATGACGAAAGATACAAAATAAACCAGTTGAAAAAAAGGTTATTCAAATTGGTTGGGCGTACAATATCCAATCCAGACGAGACGTCTTGGAATAGATGACGCGGGTGAGTTATTGTTTTACCCTCAGATGAATGCAATCCATGAGCACCACACACATCATTCGTAAGGAAATCAAAACTCAGCATACATTAATACGTATTTGTAAAAAAAATCCATGATCTGGGGCTAACCTCTAGATTAACTTGACTAAATGGATTTTAAAAAGTTTAGGGGGAATATATTTTGAAAACAGGCTTCTTAAAGAACTACATACTAGAACACCAGAACACTAAAATGTCAGAACTGACCATTTCTTGCACTTCTGGAGGTCAATCCCAGTCAAGGATTTGCAAGTTCGGATTGCAGTGTTAACGAGAACTTGTGGATTAGAATGTGGATCTGGTCCATCAAGATCCAAGCTCCACGGTCCACCAATAAGTGTATTTTCACTCCGGCCAGTCTGTACATTGAAAAAATCCATTAATAACTCACAATTTATCAACCCTAGAGATTTCCAAATCAAAGGTTTATCTGAAAGCTAATAAATTTTAACTCCTTACCTTTACCCCGATAAGAAAATTGATGACCCGATTTAAATGTTGATGAACATCACCATCTTCTTCCGAGCGGACACATGTCTTTTGATACAATGACCTACCCGGTAATGACATCAATATTACCTAACAAAGTGATGTAGGTTGAAATTAGCTTTAAAATCCAAACTCATTTAATATGAAATATTTACATTCAAATTGCAATCAACAAGCTAAAAATTAATTATACATACCTTAGCACTGAACACTTGGCTTGCATCCGCAGGCTCGATGCTCTCGACATGCTTGGTTAGCTTCAAAGTGGGAGTTTCAGACTCATTTTCCTTGTCTGACTGGAATGTCCCAACGTCAATCTTGTCTGCGTGCCTCCGGAAAACATGCATCGGAGTTGAGTTTGTTAAATCCAATGGCTTAAACGCCGGGAAGGATTCTGTCCAGGCAGCTTTAGCCAAAAAGAAATCAGAGGGCACGTGCAAATCTGGATACCGTTTTTTGAGTTCCATAACACTGAAATCCAACCTGAAAATTGGTGAAAAGGACGGAATTAGCTGAAGTTCAAGAATCCAACATAAATATTATAATTGCTTGCTTTCCTTACGTGTCAAGAGTGTTCTTCGGTAAATCAACGGAGTAACGAGCTGAGGAGCGAATCTTTCGCTTGGGAGATGGAGATTTTGATTTGTTCTTATGCGATCCTTTCTCATTGTCCACGCTTTCTTTGGCAACTCTATTATCCTTCTCTTTACCCTTATCGCGAGACCTACTCCTCTTTCTGGATTGTGAGGGGGTTGTGCTCCTGTTCCGATCTTTATCTTTTTCTTTATCCCTGAAATATAATTTATAAAATTTTAGCAACTCGTTAATCAATCTATTTTTCGTATTTTAAAATCATTGATCCACTTAATATTTTTTAATTAAAAGTACAAAATTCACATACCGTAGCAGATCTCGTCTTAAGTCATCCCGAATTGGACTACGTCGTCTTTTCTCCCGCTCGCGTTCGCGAACTTTCTCTCTATCTTTATCCTTTTCACGATCACGATCCCTGTCCCGATCCCTCTCACGTTCCCGTTCTTTTTCACGTTCCTTATCACGCTCGCGATCCCTTTCCTTATCCCGGTCTCTCTCCCTTTCCCTGGCCTTCATTTTATCTCTATCTCTTTCCCTTTCTCTGTCTTTGTCACGATCACGATCTCTTTCGCGATCTCTGTCTCTCTCTCGTTCACGGTCGTCTTCTCTATCTCTTTCCCTTTCTCGTCCACGTTCCTTCTGTTTCTTTGAGCCTAGGTCCATACCATCATCCCGAATGACTTCGACATCTGAAGATTGAAATGTCGGTACTCCTGGATTTGTTTGAAATTGAGGTGGAAGTGGCATAAGACCAGCGCCACCCAAAGGTGACGAAGTTGCCATTTGTGGAGTGCCCGGGTTAACTCTACCTCTAGCTTGTGGTGTCCGAGCCGAGGACTGAAACGTTTGCATTTGTCCTCCACGATTTGCCTCCGTTCCACCCACTACCCCTCCTGTCGGTGAACTATAAATTGAATGGGGATTTGAAATGATCGAGACTTGCGAGTAGTTACTTCCAGTATTTGAGGCACTACTGATACTCTGGCTAGTTTGTCTAGATGCGTTCACATTTGATAAAATTGGCGGAGGTGGGGCTACCAAACCTTGTGATCGTTTCTCTATCTGAAAATTCTGATGCATGTGTTGTTGATGTTGAATATGCTGTGGATTGGGTTGAGGTGATTGAGGCTTCCCACCCGGGTTCAAGGATGACATGCTAGTAATCCCACCCCCTATATTTACTATTTGCACTCGAGTCGCATTCCACTTAAAGGGCATTGCTGCGTTAAAATCAGCTTCCACCAAGACTCGGTCGCCAGCTTTAGGAAGAATTGGTCCTTTGACAGCACTGAAAAATAAAATAAAATTAACTTGATTAGAGAATTCAAATAGGATAACTTCAGTTATTCGGCAGACACTAATTTGTCCTACTCCAAATCATATTTTAATGCTTTCAATATTAGCAGTATATTAGTTTCTTAAATGTAGCAGATTAAACTTCTCATCTCTTACCCCATTTGGAAAAAGACTTCTTCATCAATAAATCCAAAATTATCATGTGTTTTTGTAACGGTCCCTGTAAAAACTCGTTGCTTTTGCTGTTGATTTTGCGAACTCGACTGCTGAGAAGCGGCGGTCTGGGTGACTTGAATGGATGGTGCAAAACCAACACTCATACCCATTGGATTAATTAAATTTTGCATTGAAATGGTTTGTGTTTGACTTTGAGCCGCTTGGGACATTAGACCAACCCCTGCGTTGAGTTGGTCTGTCAAAAAATTAATATTCTGGAACGTTGGCTGTTGTTGTTGTTGGTGCAAAATCTGAATATGGTTTGAAGTACTCGGATCCGGGAATGAAATTGCATTCGCATTGCCTGGCTGAGAAAACTGAATTTGACTAAATATTTGTGATGGAATCACCGCACTTGCTCCTGAACTTGCAGTTTGACGAACGATTTGTGGGTTTTGAGGATGCTGCTGAACACCGTTTTGTCCTATAATGAAATGAAAATGAAATGAGCAATTAGATTTATTGTGGGTAACTGTTCCATCGGTGAATTCAAATGATGGAATGAGTTATGAATAATTAATTTGGAAGAAAGCTTGGAATTTGGAAAGAACATAACGTGTATGACGACGACGGTATAACTAGCCTCTAAAGTAGTATTTTTAAATACCCTGCGCTAATCAGTGTATTATTAGCCGAAAGCTGATTTTAATTATGAGTTACCGTAATATGACATGGTCGAATGATGGAAACTGAACCCAGGTCAACAAAAAGAGCCAAGATCAAATCAGCGGCACGCGGTAGAAAAGGCAGTGGCAGTCGTACGCGTACAAAGGTTCGGAAATATCACGTCAGCAACTATCTTCAGAAAACGCAGAATTTAATGTTTATTGTTTCAAAAATGCTCTTCTGTCTTCGTTGTGATTTTCACGATTATCGACTAAAAAATTACTAAAATTATTATTACTAAAAAATTTCTTCGAACTCACTTTAATAATGAGTCAGGGTTCCAATAGAACGCCAGCTCAGTTTGAAATTACCACGCCCAGCGTTTCCTGTGTGTGGATGCGGAGCCGAGTAATTTTTCTATTATTGGCACAACTCAATTTTCTCAGCGCGAAATATTTTTTGTGCATGCCAAATGCCTCTAATGCTGCTAATATTAATTTCATTTATTTCGTGGACTAAATATTACAATTTCTGAAACACATCTAGGAATTATTCAACAATTTAAAAACGTGTTAAATAAAAATATTCCTCTTTGTTGTAGTCAGATTTTGAGACAATGCAATAAGAACAATTTCAAAGTTTCATGGTTTTAAGCAATTATTTAATCCATTTTTATTAAGGTTACGAGGATCAGTGTCTTCGTATTGATGGTATGTAATATCGTAATCGTTGAATGATGAATTTTCTCCCCTAAAAATTCGACAAATAACCACAATCAATCCGATCAAATGCATACTTTATTTTTCAAAAATATAGGGAAAAAGTTATAATCTCCTACAAAGCCTAAGGAAGTTTCGTTCCACACGCGTCCGAACCATGTCGAGGTAGGCATACAAGAACCAACTTTAAATTAGGCTATTAAAGCAACATTTTTAATAGAATAAATCATGCTTGCGTAGTACTATTTAACTATAATGAAATAGTTCAAAATTAATATTGTTGTACTGATGAATAGGCACGAAGATTGCCTGGGGTTGGGGTACCACACACGAATAAGATGTTTTCCAGGCTGTCGACGCATCTTACTTACCTGAAGTTGGAATTACACACGTTCAAAAATTCGCATTTTTCCACAGGGGATGATTTGTTGTGTGGTGTATAAGTCTTATTCCAGTGGTGAAGTAGTTATGTAAATTCGCATTGCAAAAATGCTCCTCAAGTTCCAGAATCCTGGAAGATTGGCAGCGTGCTGCACCATCCATCCGAATTGTAAAAATGGAGCAAATCCAAGACCAGTAGTGTTTCAATCAGCTTGAATTCGCACATTCAATCATTCATTCATTCGTATTAGCGGAACAAGTATAGGACTAAATACTTAGCTTTAAGTAATATTATAATCATGCATGCATTAACAAATACAATACTTAACCATACGTATCCTAATTCAAAGACCAAAAAAGTAACATATAAGCAATGCCTACTACTCGAGCTCATAACACTGGAACTCTGATAGTGCACTGGTTGTCGGTGACTTGAGCATTCACTTCAATAATTCATGTTAGGGCGATGCCAACATTCATGTTCGAAGTGTCCTTTCTTCCCACAAATTCCGCATTTCGGATATTTAGGCTTTGGATTATTGTAGACTCCTTCAGGTTCATTTAGTAAACTCGGTTCCGGTCCAAACACAAAACGAGGAGTCATTTCAAGAGGAACATGTGGGATACTGCAAATAAAAATGATTATTAAGGTTAGACATTCAGGTTCCAAAATTATTATGAAAGGTTAGGTTGCACTTAGAATGTAGAAACATTTCCGAGTTTTTAGGCAAAAATTGATGTAACTGACCCATCATTGTAAGGCAAATTAGAATAGTTGTTAGACTGGAAGCTTTCTCCTCGGAGGAGTCTTCTTTCATCCTCGCCTAATTCTTCGCTCATCAATGCCTCATCTGCTCGTCGACGCATTTCATTTATTGTAAGTTCATTGTCAAAGCTTGGCGGAAATGGCTCTAAGCCCTCCATCGCCTGACGTCTGCTACGGAATTCGGAGCTTCGAGTTGTCGCTGGTCTTGGCTTACGTTGAAACTTCCTCTGCTGATTACCACGAAACTTTGGATTAGCTTTCTCTGGGGAATTTTCTGGAGGTGCGATCCTACAAGGAGAGCGTCGATCGATGCGAAAATATGCCAATTCAGGCGATTTTGGTCGGGAATTAGGCCTTTCTCCCCACGGTGGATGTTCGACGGGCATCCTTTCGAAATGGTCGACTGGATGTCTCTCCAAGTCGGGCCAATGGTGGCTAGAATCGTGTTGGTAAAATGGAGATCGAGATCTTGGATAATATTCATCATCTCTATAACATGATGGACCAATAGGTGCTCCAAAGTTATCGATATTAAATTCCAGATTTTGTTCATGTGACCAAGTTCCTGGATATTCTTCAGACAGGTAAATATTGTCAGCCCCAAGTTCAGCCATTTTTTCCTCTAACTGCTGCTGCTCTTCATTTAATTGCATTTCTTGACGTATTAGCTCTTGTTCACGTTCAGCAATCTCAGCTTCAGACATAAATTCGTTTTCTCCAGGCAGTATTATTTCAACGAACGGTTCCATTTGAACTTTTGGTGAATGACATATTCGGGTTTGTCTAGAGTGTGGACTTCCATCCCTTAGGCTGATTCGCTTTCCTTCAATTTTAGAACGGTGACTTTGAATTTCTTTTGTCCTCGTCCTGATATTCTTCACACGATCGTAATAAGCTTTGCGTCTCCGTTCCTTTTCTCCTTGTTCATCCAAATTACTAGTCTTCCGGCTCTTGCCTTCTGATGTGGCTGGTTTTCGTCGTAATAAATTCGTAACATTACGAGCAGATTCTTTATGATCTGTACTCCTGGCCGTGCCCGTCGTGATCTTCGATTTATGTGTGATGTTCTTTTTTGCCTCGATTTTTGATGCCTCGACGTGCTTGCTTTTGTCACCACAACTAATATTTGTGTGATGGCTAGCTTTATCTTTTTGCTCTTCCTTTGATTTTGATTGCAAGCTCCTCTCAGTTATCAAAGGTTTTACGGGTGAGCTTCCCACATTTCTGTCTTTGTCACTTCGATTATCAGTAGTATTTTTGTTTTTGATGGCAGACCTCTTGATAGGATCCTTTGAGTGAGAAGCACTTTCTTTTGGTGTGTTCTTTTTAGATTCAAGGCTAACGGTTCCCTTGTTCTCCTGCCGTTTAGACTCAAGAAATCCTAAACGAATCGAAATAGGTTTTATTTGGTTCGATGCTATTTCAGTAGAACTTCGACGAGGAATATTTTCCAATGGTGGAGCAATTGCTGTGGATCTCTGTGGTGCAATTTGTTGAGCTACATAAGGATTATAAGCTGGATTAGGTAGTATTGTAGCAGAATTAGAGAAGATATCGGAAGGTGGCTTTAGAATCGATTTTCGCGCAAGATTTGCACTTGCTTGATTATCTCGAACGTCCCCTAGATTTAGTCTTGATGTTTGACCTTCTTGTCCAGTAGCATAGAATGGTGGTAGGGAAGCATTCGGGCTTTCCCTTATCAGAGTATTGGATTCGGATCTTAATGGAGCTATCCTTATGGTGGGTGCACCTAGCTTGGTTATTGTAGTAACCTTGAAAACCTCACCAGGTGTAATATCAGATTTATCCGGAGAGGTTTCTCGTTTACGGAAAGAGGAAGATACTAGCCTTTCAGAGGAAAATGTATCCCTTCTCTCAGTTCTCTTATGAGGTGAATTTGTATCATAATGATGTGATCTATGGTGACGTTGTGGGCTTCGACTTCTGCTTCGTGCATGTCTTTGGGAAACTTTAGAGCTGGAAAATTTTCTCCTGCGCTCTTGATCATAAATTTCATTCTCTCTGTTTCTTCCTCTCTCTTTTCCACGATCAATGCTTCGACTCCTGGATCTTCGAGATTTCGAATGTAACGACGATGCTCGAATTTCTTTAGAAATATTTGGTGGTGGTGGTGGATTTCGGAAGGGTTTCTCTGTATTGACAGAAGCTAAGAAATTCTGGTCGTGACTTCCAACGGTTTTAGTGGAACTTCTTATGTCCAACACATCACTAAAGTATCTAGTAGGGGATACAGGGCGCCCTTCGGGTTTATTCGACTTAGCCACGACGTTCGAATTCTGGGTTAGCTTTTTGCTGATTACTTGCACTTTCTTGCCATTCCACTTAAACTGCATGCCCTCAACTGCCTCGGCTTCAATAAGAACAGTATCACCAACTTGTGGTCTATCTCCTTTCACCACACTATAATAATAAAAATAATAAAAATAGTTAATATCAAATTGATACATCATGCCTCGGCATTGTATTTATTTTGAATTTTTGCATCAGACATTTTCAGTATAAGAAGGAAATCTTACCAGGTTTGGAAGAAAATTTCGGATCCGACGAAGCCATAGTCATCACAAATGTGTGTTACAACGTCGGTGAAAACCCATAGTCGAGGTGATTTCACTTGATTCATTCCAGTGCTCATAATTGGCGAGCTTCTGTCTCTAGGAGTAGAAACTCCAGTTTCACCCAAGTTAAAGTTTGCGTTTGAAATTGAATGATTTTTAGCTAAATCATTCTGGTATGTCAATTTGGCATTCATTGTTCCAGTGCTTCTGACTGAAAGTGATACTGCATTGCCTGTGGAGGGTGGAGTATTACGAGGAGGTGCAGCCCTTAGAATATTTCCATCTCTTATCGGGCCTCTGCCAGAATCAGTGTTCCTCAAGAACATTGGCAGGTTAGCTGTCATTTCTTCTCCATACTGTAACTGATTAACGCTTTCATTATGTCTGCCTGTAAATTGTGATTGTGTTTGTTGGAAGGCAGATTCTTTTTGAAAAGGCATTTGAATACCAGGATTGTTCATTTGTCCAGACCGATGGTCTAGCGTTGAGTATGCTCCTCTAGATTTCATTTCATTCTGACCGAAGAACTGTTGACCCCAACCGGATTCTACATTAGGAGTACTAACTGATGTTGGGTACATTGGATCATAGTACTCTAGTTCTGGTCTACTATTAATAAATCCTTCTGGGCGAACCATTCCTCTACTGGGATGTCCTTCTGGATAATGATACTGAGGTGGTCGTGGTGGCTGGAGAGATGCAGCTGGAATCTGTGGAAACCTGGTATTCGGAGCATGAACGAATACACTGTCCAGATTAAGTACGCCTTCGTCATTCGGATTAGGATTTCTCATAGCTGGTTGTGGCATTTGCACAAATTGCTGTCTTTGTGTTCCGATTGAATTAGGTTGCACAGGGAAATATTGACCGTGCTGTTGATTTGGTGGGATCATATTTGGTCTGCGAAAGAACTCCATGACCTTCAAGTTTATTCACTCGTTAGTAAGATTCTAGCAATACGTGCTTCAGCGGAGGTCCGTGGGTTTTGATGAATTTTGTTGATGAATGTCAATGGGGTACAGGTGCAACGATTTGGTAGTTTCAAAGAATTATCCGAAGACAATTCTCTCAAGACAAGCTTCGGAAAGCCAGTCTTGGCTGCAATAACCAGAAACAATCCGTCGTATGCTGCTCAACTTGCTAATTGGATACACTTATTTTCCTGGAGAAACAGAATTACGAACGTATGTGAGTCAATACTTCTGTTAAATATGTCTAATATGTAATATGTCTAAACTTGTGTTTATAAACCCAATCGATCATTACGATATGACTTTTCTGAATTTGTTCTGCAATAATGCTGTTCAATTTCAATCTAATCAATACCGTAGTAGAACGATGCCACGCCAAGGGCTGACACTCTGACACTGAGGAACCGAACATTTTTCTTCACCTAGCTGGTAAATTACAATCCTATTAAGTTAAAAAACAGTCTGCGCTCTAACTCAAAAGTTATTGTGAAATAGTAGAAAGAAAAGAAAAAGGTGTTTAGAAGAATCGAATGACAGATTCGTTTGATTATCGTTCTCAGCCGCAAGCACAGAATGTACAAATGTGCAAGGCAATACATTAATTACTAACAGTTCAGATTGACTATTTCCTTTATCAACGTAAATGTGATAACAATTTATTACTTTTAACAATAATGATGGCCAGGCACTTTGATACAACAGTGATTTTGATATTGTGAATGAAAATATTATCGGAGTAAACACCGTAACCGTGCTGTCGACGATCAACGGTTGACGATGAGATGACCATGGGTCGCTCACCTCTTCAAGGGCTAAAATGTTGTTTTCATTAGCATCCTGTTCACGATAACTTCGTAAAACGTTCGAAACTGAATCTTCCATACTCGTCTTATCTTCATCTTCCTATCTTCTATATACAATTGAGGTTAAAGGCGAAGGTTGGTAAGGTTGGCAAGTAAAGTGAACTGAACTAAAATGACGTAGTAGTAGTAGAAACTTAAACTGATCACTAATGTGGGAATATGAGTTTTTAACTACAAACGAATTAGCACAAATTAAATTACAATAATATTTTTTAATCTAATTCCGAAATCCCTTTCACTTCTTCAATTTTAACAGAATTTGAATGAGTGTGAAATTCCCTCCTGCCATAATAAAACACAAAAATTCACAGAATCTGAGTCCTTTGCACTTACACTGACATTTGCAGTGGCTTGCACGCTATTCACTTTAGTACAAAATCATGCACATCATGTAGATGAATCTTAGAAGCTGAGGTTGAATTCTTTGCTTTAATAATTTCGTCGTTTTGAGTTGAGCATATTTTTAATTGCAATAAAAGAAAATTAACATAGCAATCTAATGGTCATGTCAATTAGGACTTGCTTTTCGTACTGTATCAATCTTGGACCATCCATATGTAACTTGCAATTTGAGATAACATATAAATAAAGTAATAAATTGTGGATCCAAATAGAAATAAGTTAAAAATATAATTTTGCATTCATGTGTACTTATGTTTATTGAAGCAAATATCTAGTGCATAAATTCGTTACACAGTTATTGAGATTTTCAATATCTTATAATTATAGTGATTTTGCAATCGGTAGACGTGTACAACTTAGCATGACAGCAAGGAGTATAGCGAACGAGTAAATGCGAATTTACGTGAAAACTACAAACGTTCGTATTTGCATTGGATTCAAAACAATGTCATCATCGAGGACTTTCTTTGGTACTGTTCTATCCTGAAATTCCATTTTCTCGTCATTAGCAGTCCAATCAAACCTTTTGGCTTCATTTTTCCATTGATTAGCTCCTAAAGTGGTTTCCCGAATGTCCTTACACTCGAACACTTGGCATAAATCCTAGAAGAAGCAAAGGTAAGCGGACCATTAAATTGAATGCTAGCAGCACATTGCCTTTGGGTCTTGAACTCTAAAAGTCTAAGAAGATAAAACTAACCTCGGCCGAAATTGTAGAAGGCTGAGACAATATCGCGTCTTCACCCTTCTCGTAGAAATGCTCGAACCGAACGAGGATTTGATTATCGGAGAGCTTTTCCAGCGTAAGCAAATTAATATTGTCTGGGATTAGCATCCGGAGTTTTGTACCCTGAGAATTTACAATTTAGGACGACAAAAAAATGATCTGTGATCTGCTTGCAGAGTAATCATTTCAAAATAACAATTTACAAGTGATTCTGCTGGGCTATCCCCAGAAAACGTTTCCTTTGATTCCATTTGGCCCATTGAGGATCGAAAAGCATATAAAGGATTCATGGCAATTTGTTGTGCTAGCGGACGGTGTGTAGAAACGGGAACTCCTAATGAATAGATTAGTAGTCTAACGTAATTAAAATCGAATAAGAAAACCAAAACACTCAAAAATGAATACCAGTGTCTCCTCCAGCTAGTAGTAACCAATGCTTTCCACGAATTACTAGCCCAGAGCCAAACGCAGATTCGTTAAGGGCTTCTCCAACTCCAAAAGCATCATCGAAAAGAAGGCGTCGATGAACCTATATTAATAAAAACTCAGAATTTTATTATTTGCCTCGCGGTCTGGATAGCATGGAAGGTGAAAGACACTTCAGCCAGAGAAATTTTGTCAAAGTTTGCTTTCCTCACCATCATCTCCAGTTCCCCGTCTCTCATTGATGTACCGCCTTGAGCTCGATCATTTAGCAGGATAAGTGTCTTTCCAGCATTCAAAGATGATTTTGTCAAATCCTCATCACTTTCACTCAGCAACATTCGGGAATTCACAGGGTAATAATTTCCAGCAACGGGCTCATAAACCTTCAAAAAAGATTAAGATATGACATTCTTTAATTCCTAGGCATCGAATGGTTGTACCTGATAAGTCCATGTCGGCCTGTAGTTTCGTCTTCTTTTTAAAATTTCTCGCCCATTGGCGTCAGTGTAAAAAATGCCATTAGATCGTAAATTTGATGTGAATTTCGTAACAATTTCTTTCCCAACAGCATCTCTATATGACGGAAATACAATTACAATATTTTATTTCAGAATTATTAAAGATGAACATGCAATCTCGTCAGCTTTGCTTACTCAATCGGTACTGGCCCAATTTGCCATTCAAATTCAACAGCGTCAGAATTTTCGTACAAACGAACAACTTGGCTCAGCCAGCTGGTAAATCGTTGGTGAACTTCTGTTACATGTTCACCTTCAAAAATCAACACGAACATTGTAATTTTACCGATATGACTTAATGATTTATCGAAAATGTACCTGTATAGACGGAGTATGTTGCTCTCGAAGCAACTGGTAGTGCAATTGTCCCATTTGGACGGAAAATGTATGCACCAGAAGCACGATCTTCGGGTTTCTCATTTGATCCTCTCATTCCCTTGTAGAAATAAAAGTTTTGGTTCACGGCCACACTGACGTTCTGGTTTGTCTTCCGATTGAAATGCGATATGCTTTTTACTAGACCAGTGAAACCATCTACGACAAATCCAACACCCTGTAAGGATGTATCAACATTTTAAAGCAAAATTGGTTGTAGTTGTCGAGTTAGAAAAAGTCATATACCTTTCCGTTTACAACTTCTACATCATTTCCCCTGTTTACAATTTTTGATGATGTATCAGAGTCTTGAATGATCGCGTTGTTATTTTTACGACTGAATTCAAAGTTTGTCACTTTGAAGCCCGGAAGATTTTTAACTGGTACGACAAGTTCATATAATGCTGAGCTATTTCGTCCGGGGATTTTAAAAACTGACTTTGGAATTACAACTGCTTGCGAACGGATCTGGCCTGGTAGAATAATTTAAAAAATTCAGCAATCAATTTTTCTACATCCGAAGTGTTATCCAAAATGCGACATTTTACCGTCTGGTCCACGAATTTCCCATAGTGGAGTAGGTACAGGAATCCGCAAATAACTATTTTGTATATCCCTAATCAATGGATTATAAACTGACAAAACAAAGTTGTTCATTGATTCCGAAGCAGAGCATTCAGTTATATTGAGCTGATGACAAAACTGGAAAACCGGTGCTGTCAGCGTTGACTCGTCGGAGGGAACAATGTCATTGGATTCTCTACTTTCATCCGAATTTATATCCGCAATATTTCTAATTGCAAATATTACTTGAATTACTAACATACATTAAAGATTATGCTGTCTGGAATATTTTATCTTACGATAAAGCCGAGTTGATGACTTGTTCACAAGCTTTGATTCCCATGCTAAGGCGAAGAGAGTAGTCATCTGTTACATGTTGCTTCGCAGTCCCAGCCACTGCATCATGATGTTGAGCTATTGCCATTGGTTCAGAAAGTTGACGGATTTTCTCCAACATTTCTTCACTTCCCTTCGTAAGCACAGCCAATTGTTTACAAGATTGTAGGAAAATATTAGTATGATGGACAAAATATTTTAAAGCAGGGCGTGAAGTGAAATATCCAGTCCAAAATGCATGAGGGTCACTGGCATAAGGGAAGAAATCATCCTCTTTAACAGACCAAGTCAAATTGGCTTTGTGAACTTCTTGCAAATAACAGGATGGGGTCGAGTAGAGAAGGTTAACAGTAGATCCTTCACTTTGGCGAGCATTCACATGTCTGCATTCAAACATGGGTTGAACTTAACGATTATTAGCTCTAGCAGTATTGACTAAATCCGTATCAGAATTACTTGATTAGCTTATCCAAATTTTGATACCAGGCCCGAGCGGACATGTATTGAAAATCGGAACCCATTGTCATTAGCACGTTACTGGTTCTGTAAGGAGTTGCCCAATCTTTACTTATTTTAATAAAATCATCCACTTTCTTGTCCAAATTATATCCAAGTAATTTCGGATCATCCATAATGGGATCATCTCCACAGAAAATATCAAAACAGTAGCCGTCGGGGGGATTGTACCCATTGAACAAAGCCCCAGTAAATAGCCTTGCGTTTTTTCCTGCGTGCATGTGTTAAAATATTTTACACAGCTAGGAAATTATTACTTTTAAAATAATTGACTTCAGACCTAGATTTTTTGGAGAACCGCTCCAAATGGTCTCCATATTTTTTCCTATTCTTCGGAAAAACTTGTCCTGGTAATCTAGTCGGCCAAAGAATAGACCGTCAAATCCCATTTGTGCAAATAAAGAGGCTTGCTCTCTTGAGTGTCCAAATGGATCAATTTGCCAGGCTATTTTTGGCACTCCGCATTGACCAAATGTGTCATTTAGAAACCTTTAAAAATTACACATTAGGAAAACATGGGACAAGACAGCTAACAACACTGATTGACGTCGTACCTGAGCCCAAGGGTCATTTGGTCTATTATCTCATTGTAGGATGCCGTGGCTTCATCATTCATGCACCATCCACCATTAATGAACTCTAGTTGACCCGACTGAACGAGACCCCGAACAATGTCTTGCGTTTTCTTGTCCCTATTAGTCCACCATCTCCAAAAGAACGATGTTTCCACCTGAATAAATCGACGATTTGGATTTTTTTGCAATTCCTCAATAGTTGAGTCCAGAATGTATTGGACTGCCCCGAGTTGTATAGAATTTCGCCCTATTAAAAAATCGATTTTGTCCTATTAATCCAATCACAAATCAGATAGTTGAGTACTCGTTATCACTACCTCCATAGTAATATTGGTCTACAGTTTTGAGCCAGCCGACATCATCGTGAGAATGAGGGACTAAATGTATATTAAGGTAACCATCCTTCACTTTTGGACAACTCTGTTAAATCAATTAACTTATGTAGTAATTGTGCTTGAAATTAAAAATACTTTAATTGTGATCATGACTCAAAAATAAATTCATTTTAATTACTTCGTAGCCACAAGTAGCAAGCGAAAAACTAGTACACAATCCCAGGATGGATAAACCAACTGCTAGCACAATTTTTAAGGCTTTCATCTTCTGAAAACTCTCGTTCACAATTCACAGCATATAACCTTCCAAACCCAACTGAAAAACTAGAGTACAATATTCAGATCTTACATCTGAAGAAAGGATTGAGTTTAATGGGACACAGACTTATGAATTGAGTGAAATTGACAATAATTTGTTTATTCAGGCAACTTCGTTCCAAATGAAAGTTTTGGGATCGAAATAAACTTCTCGCATTTCTATATTAAGTAATTCAATAACTTGTACCCTAGCCTAGAGATTAGGTAGGTTATTTCTCAAAGGCAATTGAACTTTTGTACATAGACAGGACAGATAGTAAGCAGATCATGTTACTTATGATTGACAAACTCATGCACGATATAACATTAATAGAGCATGTGCTGCAAAATAAATATGATAAATGAGATTGAGAGAGAAGTCATGAAATATCCCCAACATTATTGGGCTGACCTTCCACCATCAGATTAGAACTTACTCTCCAAGTATTATTCATTTCGTTAACGCTAAAGCAGTCGCTCATCTGTTAGACAGAATGAGCATCTGTCCGTCCACTTGTTCCATTAATCTGTGTTCATTCGTATAGAGGCATGATCGGTCAATTCATTGTTGCAAAGTCAGGAATTTAAGTAGAACGGATCTGGAGTATCTGGGAAACTTTTTCACCCAGGAATCCTTAAGTCTGGATGCCCTACTTCTTAATGGACTATTAGCCAATAAGTCACTGGACCTTTAACTTCTTGCTATAAAATAAACACAGGATTCTCGGCCGATGCATTTGGGATGGAATGTCATATTTATATTTTGACTCATCTGAAATAAATCTAACGCAAATCTCAACCAGAACTATCCTATTAAAACATCTTCGAACCTCACTAAGATAACACTCAAAAGACTACTCGAAAAATATAATTTTTAAAAAAGTTATAGAAATGTCGTACTCGTTCCTCCAGTCAGGCAACTCATAGAATGACTTAATTCAAAGTCAAGAGAGCTCAACCAGAGGTGGGTACATTTTAAATTTAAAACAAGACTTGGAATTCTTTAAGAACTGTTGTGAGATTTGCCAAAAGGAAATTTTCATCTCGTACTCTCGACAAATCCCTTTAACAATAGAGTGGCAAAAGCTGATCTAATACCGTGCTCTCAAAAAATTGTAACAATCTTGTTCGTATTGCACTTTGGACTCTATTTTTACAAGGCCAAAACAGAGTTCTAAAACGGCAGATGTAATTTGAGTTAGGTTAGGTGGGATAATGAGAGCAGAAAAATCAGAGACCCTTCTCCTCTCACCATCATCAGTGCAATGATCTACCAAAGAAATATCAGGAAAATGGAAAGGCTGTGCATGTCCTGTCCTGTCCATGATGGAAGTTAATTTTACTCCTTGCAGGTGGCGGTCATCTCTGTCGGAAAAAAATGCGATAACAGAATCGTTCATAAGATTTTGGAATTTTCCAAATCCGGAAGCCAAATCTTCAATCGTGATAAACATCGTGAAGACAAATCTTGGCAATTCAGATGATTAAAAAAGGCTGTGCATGTCTTGTCCTGTCCATGATGGAAGTTAATTTTACTCCTTGCAGGTGGCGGTCATCTCTATCGGAAAAAAATGCGATAACAGAATCGTTCATAAGATTTTGGAATTTTCCAAATCCGGAAGCCAAATCTTCAAGCGTGATAAACATCGTGAAGACAAATCTTGGCAATCAGACAATTAATTAGTCAATTTTAACAGGATTAGTTCATAAATCTTTAATTTTTCTCTACTTTATAAACACAATGACATGACTAACAAGTAACACAGAAATAGGAAGGAATCAGTTCGGTGAAACCCTATCGAATAGCCAAAATATAAAAGGTTTAACCGGTCTCTCTATCAATCCATCACCACGTTCTGTAGTGGGTAATTTATCCCCAGCGAAGGTCAGATTTGTTGGCCTTTTTCTCACACTTGGATTTCTTTCAAAATATTCTTCTGTCGAAAAATCCCCATTAGAAATTGATTCACCCTGTGAGTTTGGGTCTTCTTGGACTAATGCTGGAGAAGAGTTTGAATTTGAATGCCGAGACCAGTATGGTGAGATGGAAGGCAACTGAACAGAATTACTCCCTTGATTAGGGTTTTGTAGGCTAGAACTTGCTATCGTAGCTTTAGACTTTTGTTTTTCCATGTAATTTTTTGGACCCCGTCGGTAACCCGAGCTCATGGTCTCATGGGCCCTGCCCAAGTTACTGAAGGGTGGAGAGCTAATAAGGTTCGGAGCTGTTCTTCCAGGAGGCAAAGAACTAGGAATACGATTCTGGGTTGGGTTTCTGATTGTATTGTTATGAAATGAAAAATGGGCAGGTTTTGCTGTTGGAGATAAATAATATTTTTGTGGCACGACGGGTTCAGGTTTTTCTGTGGTTCGCATTGGAGTCATCATGTGACCTTTTGCATATGAACTCACGGGTCTTTGTACTTTGCAAATCGTGTTGGTCTGAGCCCAGCTAAGACTTCTGCTTCCTTCTTCGTCCCTTTCTTCATCTTCCTCATCAGTCCAGTCCACTTCTTCTTGAATAACACGATTGGGTTTTCGGGCAATAGGTCTTATAAAGTAATTGCTGCTTCCAGGGGCATCAATATCATTATTAGCAGTTGTACTTGGAAGCCTGGCCGAAACAGGGTCAGGCAATTGGTTTTCTTTGACAGCATAGCTTGTAGGAAATTGAAATTTTGCTTGCTGACAATCGGATAACCATGAAGTGACATATTGAGACGAAGTGGTAGGATTGGGAGTAAGACATTCTTCCTCAGTACCCTCTTCTGAAAATGGCCGATGCTGATCTGGAGTTTGTATGGCAGAGAATGACGATTCTTGAATATCTTGAATCAATGAATTGAAATTATCGTTAGTAGGCGTAGGAGTTGAATCTCCATCTCCACTCTTCACAAGACTCGTAAATCTAAATTTCAAAGAGAAAACTATAAAGCGGAGAAAAACAATACGACTTAGCTTAATTCTATTAGTTTATTTGCGAACCTAGAAGGCATTGTTAAAGTCTGCCGAGGAAAAGCTCTTCTCCATTGGAGACATTCTTCATAAACGGACATTGACATTTGAGCTGGCTTTTCTTCTCCACCGCAAACCCTTTCAATGTCTTCCCATAATGCTGCCAATTGTTCTGTAAATTCTGCTTCTACTGCCTAAGCACGGACAATTAATTGAATAGAGATATTAGAAATCATTAATTTAAAGAAAACATGGACTAAATTGACATACATCTTCAGCCCACGAAATTGAACTTCTCGCTGAACTGATGGATGAGGTAGGTCTAAATAAATAGTCATCATCATCTTCACTTAGGAAAGATTGAGCTGATATGGGTGTTTGGCTCCAAGGAGATCTTATATTGTTGTAGTGTGCTGAGTTTTGAATTGATTGTTCCCCATAATTTTGTTCTTCTGTAGGATTCTTGAACGAATCATAAAATGACAAATTATCTGGTATCTTCCTTTCACTTTCCATGTCTTTCACGAAATCCTCTTTCTCAGTCATATCAGAATCAGTTGAAAGGTCCTCTAAATTTTTTAATATAAGTGTTCTGGGTTTTCTCCCAGAATTCACCATTGCATCTGCACTCCCGGTTAGCCCATCACAGTTTTGACAATTCAATGTTGTTATTAGTTTCTTTCACCTTGACTTTGCTCCTACCCATTGCGTCAAGCTGTCGATGTGCACTAGAAATTGGCACACTGTAATCAAGTTTTGAGTATGATTTTTTGCAATAAAGTCATGATGAGAATTGGGTTATTGATAAATCTTACCAGTTGAAAAGTTGAACAAAAAATTCTGGAGAACTATAACTTGCGGCATAAGCCTTACTTTTCTCTGCGATCTTGAGCAAATGACAAGAATTAAATTTTTACGCAAGTCCTTACGAAATTACTAATGAAAATGTACATGTAAAGTATGTTTTAAGCTTAAGTCAAGTTCCTTCGAATATATTCGTCATTTGTCCACCCAGTCAGTCGCTACCCTACTAACCTTCAGTTCTAGTGTATTGTGTATATTGAATTATCGATCTATTTTAAAACTTAATTGAGTCATGCAACGAACAAGCAAAGGCTCAGATCTAGAAATATTTTTACCCACCTTCGGGTCTGACCATATTCATCCAGTTTCAGCGGCTATTCATCGTATGCTGCTCCTGGAGACTGGCTATGCATGCATATACCTTTAGTTAAGTTGTTAACCGTCTTTGTTTGGCTTTTTACTAGTTACCCATGTATTTGGTTGTTATGGGGTGAAGTGAAAGCAGGGTGATGGCTCGGTGAAAGCTGGAGAAATGGAGATTGCGCTCTTTGTAAAAAGCCGACCGTATGAATCATAATCATAATACCCGAATTCGGAGTTGATCTTGCGTGCTTTCTTCTATTTTCTATGTCTGTGTAAGGCCTTTTCCCCAAATTCTTCCAGCATTGTAGTAATATACGTCATCACATATTTATTAGAACACTGCGACTCGTTCATGCTGGAGGTTCCACGCTGCAGATATTTTCCAAGATTTGGCATTTATCTGACATTTGGTCTGTGCCATTATTGCGTTTCAGCAAGGAATTCAACCATCTAATCTAGAGATTTTATTGATTAATTTTGTACAAAAAACGGACTAGGTCAATTGAAAGACGAAGTGAAAGAAACTTCTACAGTGTGAACGAATACTTCCCACCAGTGATCATTTATCCAGCTTGCTGTTGAAATATACTCAGAACTGACGAATCGAATTGCGAAGTTATGCTTCGCTAAAATACAGATTAAGTTTAAACTTCGGTTTCTTGAGTACTCATAAAGAAAGTATATGGGTCAATGTGCCTCTTGTGGATCGACAAGACAAACGCTTAACTCCTCTGTGCCTAATTCGCCTTCATTCGAGTTCAACACAACCGACTTGTTTCAAAACGCCTCTGAACTGGACCAGGTAATTATTTAGATTTTGATACTCATTTCCTTCCTTTTGTTTGCTATACGCGGAGGCAGTTCAATCGTAGAAAGCATCTCTCAGCAAAATGGGTATTTCACTGAAAGTCTATAATCCTTACTTACCGTTTTTACTTCGTTAAATTGTTTTAAGAATTTAAACAATATAACTAGAGCAAAAATCGTAAACGCTAGTCCATTTCTCCTAAAAATTGCCTCCTGTAAACAATGTCCTTTTGAATCTGCATCGAGACTTTATTCCCCAATTTTAACTTCGTCCAGGCTCGCTAGATTGTTTCGCTATTGCTAGCTAATGTGTCAAGCCCATGTTGTAAGTTGTAATGTACCACTTAAGTACAAAACACATGTTGACTTGACGTTGCCATCAGTCTAACTTTAATCTCCAGCAAGTTCACCTTTTAAGCATTCATGAGTAAAAGTACGTATAATAGTTTAGTAGGATGATGGACCCATGGTTTTAAGGTTATTCTAATTAGCATAGCTTATTCCTTGGGACGAATTGTAACACGAGCTGATCTTTCTATGACGTCACAGAATAGTTTTGCATTTTTCGGGACCACTATATAATTCGTCTACTTCGGAAGGTGTAAATACGTTTTAAGAATAAATTCATATATCCATCAATGATTTTGTTTAAATTTAGATATAATTTGTTGAAAACAATAGAGCCCGAATTCAAACTAGAGTTAAACGAAGGCAATTTGGTCAATACGCAATAAAGTCAACTTATACACAGAGTACAGTAGTTTTTATAGGATGACGCAGGTGTTGTTGGTGAACTAACGATATCTCATCTCACTATCTGAAAGTATGAAATCTGAATGCAGGAATTTGTGATACAGCTATTCAATATTTGATTCAAGCCAATCAATTCTCACTTCCCTATCAGTACACTTTGAGTTGAATCATCATTCATTACGTGTTTTTAATAACTTGGCCAAAGCAAAAGCTAAAGCTAATTGAGTGGCAAACTTTCATAAATTGGAATTTGGGTGTCAAGAAGCCAGAAACCAAGTTCAGTAAATTAAAGCAAAAAAAAAACCCAAGGGAAAATTTTTTTTGCAAGATCCTGTAACATAAGAAATTATAATTGCTATTCGGGTTCCCTTCGCACGTTACGCTAATGGATTGAGCAAAGTTCGAGTACTAAAATAATACGTATGTACACAGTACACAGAGGAAACCAATACAAAGCATCAAGTAAGTGGGAAAAGGAACTTGAAACTTCAACCAACCTTCTTCCCATTCTCACTTTACTTCAAACGGTCACCGAGGTTGGTTGAGCCCGTGCCCAACCCAAATTCGTTCGTTGCTCAAATCTGACACAGTGACTGACTTTTATAAATAGTGTTAGTTTAGTTGTAGTGATCAGTCGTCCAAATTTTGAAGTCAATCCAGGCTCACTTCTCTTTCTAGGATAGTAAAAGCCAGGTTTATGAAAGAGAAGTTGACGCTCATTTGTGTTTTATGGAGCTCTGTTCTGGTATTCTAATTATTAATAAATAATTAAAAACCGAGAATGCAGTAACTACTTCCACCCACCACGTTGTGGTTGGGGTATCCCAGCTAATTCCTCTGCTGCTAAATTGTGACCTGTGTTGGTTTGGTTCGGTAGGTCGTAGGTAAGTACAGATAGTTGAGTAAGTACGAATTATTTTCTATTTTAATTTCTGTCAGGTCTCAGGTGTATGTCATTGGTACCAAGAGGGATAACGTATATAGTATATGGTATAAGACGTATTTAAGTAAACAGTATTAATTGTACTGTACTGTATTTTACTGTAAGTGTACTGTGGGTCTTATATAGATCTTTCGGACGGACTGAAATAAGCTAGTCGTAATTAAAATGAAAGTTGAATGAAGGACAGACAGGCATACTAAAATTAGTTGAGACATTTCACTTGAATTTTTATAGTTCTGGTTCTTGGGTCTGGTCCTGTCAAATAATCGTGAGAACGTGACGTGACCAATAAATTTACGTATCCTTTATAGAATCACAAGAGAATCGTTCTGATTCTAACTCACTAGTTTAGTATCAATCAAAGTGGCTTAAATTGACTGAATTGATTTGCATTTTGCATTACGCGTTAACTTCATTTTAAACTGTACTGTGGGGAATATTAGTAAGGTATTGTATTCATTTAATATTTGAGCAAGGTTCACTAATCAAAATTCTTGAATGCTCAAATTGCTACATGTATGAAGTTGAAAGTCGAAGTCTAGTCCCTAAATGATTTACGAAAAATTTCCGAGTCAAATTTCGTCTGACTAATTTTTTGTGTTGATTATCTTTAGAACCACCCAGCACTACGGCTCCTGAACTCAAGGAAAGAAGTCCAACTCATTTCAGCCTTACACTCCTCTGGAAAATCTAGCGAAGCGGATCGAAAATTTAGTGCTGGAAGTTTATCATCTACCTTCAGGCAATACCGTCAAACTACCAGAAAATCTAAGAGTTCACCTCGGAGGAAGTTTAAAACTGTCACATTTTCAGAACCAATCGTCAGGCCATTTGAACCTAGCCGAAAATCATACCTACCGTTTAAAAAAATCAGATTAACATCCAAGGTCGAGAAAAATCAATCAACCGCAAACCCAAATTCAGATCTCAACACCTGTAACAAATTGACAATATCCAGTTTCGAGGTAAATGGCCAGAAAGTTGGAGACTTCAGAGAATCAGAAGGCGAAGGAGAGCACATTTGTGGAATGGGAAATAGTAGCAGTCATAACCGATCTGGATCTTCCCAGAAATTCTCTGTAGGAAATAAATCAATCAGCAGCCCAAGTTTCAGAGCCCAGTCCTTAAAAGAATCATCTTTCCGCAATCCTTCTTCAGCTATATTCGACCGCTACCTCTGAGCACTCAATCGTTGATCCTTGCCTGTTAAATACTCCAAGCAGTGGGACAAGTGACTATGAATTGAGTGTGTCATCAAATTTAAACATCCTTGAAGCTAATCGGAAGCGAAACCAATTACTTCGAGATCGTTTCTTCTCAAGTGAGGCATCCAGTGCTTCTCAGTCGCCCGACGTATTAACACCTGACTCAGATATGAATTCCAATTACAGCAAATCTCCCACATCAGGTCTTCCGCAGCCTGGCTCAACTCAACTACCTCAACCAGGAAAATTTAAGAGAACATTTCAGTATCGGCCACCCTCTTGCGTAACATCATCAGTTACACCTATCGAGACAGGTAACTTGAACCAACTTCTGAAACCGTGCTCGACTAGTGCATACGTTGACCGAACTGGGGATCCTATTCCTACTCCTCCACCGAGAAATCTTAAAATGAATAAAATTAATAGCGTGCCATCTTTGGGCTCTTCTAAAATCCCAGGATTTAAAACTAGGAATAGTTTGGCTGGCCAGAATCCGAGAAATATCAATGCAGTCAATACTGTTACTCCAGCCGGAAGCAAAGGAGTAAGTGTTCCTCATCCTCACCCGGAAAGGCTGACTGGCGAGCAACCGTCATTTAAGAAATCATCAGACATTGACACAAATATGAACATTGACAAACGCAGCACGCAGAAAGACTCAGACCCACCGAAATGTTTACCACAAAGGAAATACAATACATCCAACCCAAATACATTAACTAAAGTATTTCCAGCTAAAACCCCTAATATTGTTCAACGCAAGCCTTCAGCCGAGGGTTCCATCTCTAACCTCACCAAGAACAGTCCAAGAGAAGGCAGAAGATACACTTTATTCACCCCAAGTACTAAACTAACTCCAGAGACGATGGGCATGAAGAGAGCAGTTGAATCCAAACCATTCTACACGATTGGTTTATACCAGTTTAAATCCCGACGACCCATCACTGCAGAATTCCCGTCAGTCTTGCATGAGCCTGGAGTGCACACCGGTGTCGTAACTCAAAGAAAATTATTTTATCAATCCAAGCCTGAGGACAAAAAAGGAGGAATACCAACGGGAACTTCTCCGACTCCGACTTCACCGCAAGGTGTGAATCGGAGCGCAACTTTTGTGAGGGGTAAGAATGGAGAAATCAGACCAGACGTTGAAGAAACGGAAAAGCGAGATAATCCAATGTCACAATCAACACCTTCAAATTCATCGAATCAGGTGGATGAGCGAAGTCGCAGTGAAGAGTCCCGTGAGCATCAATCTGGAGATGAGAAGGAAATGCCAATGAAACTTGGATCTCAGAAAAAGTCTTCAAACTATCCCCTGGAGCATACCAGTTCGACAACATCCGCACATTCGGTCCTTGCTTCTGATGGTCATTATGGAGACGCTAATGCTATTTCAGACTCGGAATTTCTTATTGATGATGAGATTTCGGACCAACCTGAACTTACGCTAACTTTTAAAGGTAATGTAAAGCTGTATTTTCGTTTTTTAATCATTATCAGAGATCAGAGGTAGTCACATTTTCTCTCAGAGCAGTTTAGTTCAGCGTAGTAACAGAATGCTTTAAGTTTCCCCAATGATTGAAAATTTAGCAGTTTTATTATGCATTGTGATATATGCATGTAGCAAGTTGAATATCATCTCGAGTTTTTCAAAAAATAAAAATATCATTAAGGATGAGCAAACCAGCCCATCACTCCAAAACCCGACCTTCACGATTTTGAACTGGATAAATTGATAATCGTGCACAATTTATTCTCAATCTAATAAGGAAAATTATTGTTTGGTATGAATAAGAGGTAAATTTGAGCTTATGAATTACGCAGGTGGGTGTCAGGTTTTTTTCTTCCACCACATGCGTTAATTTGCCGAGAGCAAAGTTGTTTGACCAGTCCTATCCTATCTTAAGTGAATTTCAAGTGGAAGCATTTGCACACCGCATGGAATCTGCATGATTATTTATTTACACATCCTCCAATACAAGATGACAATTCTTGAGCGTGTATTATTTTAACCACGCAGTTCACATTTCATTGTTTTTTTACGCGTAGAGACGAACAGAGTTTCATTCAATGAATGACGAATGCAAAAGGAATGAAAGAGTTATAAGAGTTACTCAAGTTAGTTAAGCCTTGTCCCTCTTGCTTATGCAAATAACAGATGACTAAAAGTGATGGAATACTACACGAACGGCTGATTAGTTGGCGGACAGACTCATGGTCCATAAATAAATGCCATTTCATTTACCGATCATGGTCACTCGTCATTGTAAAGGTTTTGGCTAGCTTCACTAGTAGTACCCACTTTACATAGAGCCAACTTCACGATCCCTCATATATTTGCAGATGTTCAGAAAACTGAATGGTTTTGTGTTAGTCGGTTAAATTACTGACGTCTGCGAGTTTATTAACGTTAACGTGTCCGTGACCAACACACGGGAAGAGCACTCAGCACAAAGAGTAACACGAAATCCTTGTGGTTACTTCTTACATTTAGTTTTCCTCTCTCATCTAATCCAAGTAAAAATTTAAATCCATTAAATGTGCTTCAGTTCTTATTCCACCAAGTGCAAGCCAGGTAAACGTTAATTTATGAAAGTGCTCTTGTTCCTTAACTTATAATGCTAAACAAGCAAAGCACATCCTTCTAACGATAAGTGGTTATTAATGGTGGGTGCAATACTCTTTTGGTGCCTCCTACAGAACACGCAACACGCAAGTAGCAGATTGGGATTTAGGAGCATTAAGCGTTTCGGTTTTGGTTTTAATTTAGGGGTCACATCCATACATGGAAGTTTACTTAAATTAAATACATTGTAGGTTGACTAGCGAGGCCAAAGGCCAATTCGTTCGTTGTGGTTAAAAGAATTTTACATTCGCTATTCGTGCAGCTGGATGGTTCGTCTACTGTAGTCGTGACTTTTTTACCCTTTCACTTCACTAGAGATTAACAAGGCTTTGTTGGATTTGACTTTTTTGAAGCCTTGGTAGAATTGTGTAATATTAATCTAATCAATGAAAAAGTATAAATTTTGTCAAAGTTTTATATTTACTATTTTGGGTTCAAGTGAAATAACACAGTCGTTAGCAAGCCGGGGACTAAGCTATTGTTTACGATTTGGGAAGCCTGGACCTGGTGTAGCAACAACACCATGCGTCATTGTCTGTATTCAAGTTTGGTACGCCAGATAATATATTGAGTATTCGTTAATTGAAAACGATTTATATACGATATCGTGTGTGGAGCTAGAGTAGAGTTAGAAGAATTGATTAATTTTAAATTATTTTTTGTAAATATCTATTTCACCTGATGGGAAGATTTAGGAAATGACGTTAGTTCGTAATATGCAGGTGGATATTTTGATCGTTAAGAATAATTGGAACTGAAATTGTGTCCAGCCTTGTATCTTGAATGCCACAATGCCAGGCCTGAGTTGGGGAAGTCAAGTGGTTGTTTTTACTCGTAGTGCTATTCCATTTCCATTACTAATTGTCTAATATTGTTAACGAAATTAGAGCAATTACCAAAACAATAAGAGCAATGCAATAATGCGAGGGGTTCTGAGTAGCCAATACAGCTCAACATATATAATTACTGTTAAATAACAAAACTTTTTTATACTGGTAATTAGGATTATGATTACGGGTGGGTACCGTCTTGGGCTATTCCGTTTAATTGGATTACACAAGTGCAAGTCAGTGTTGAAATTCCATTATGCCACTGTGACTCACACTAATGATAAATTCCACGCTGCAGAGATAGTCACTGGTGCAAATGTGTGCTGTTAGTGTGAGAGAAACCACTAACTAGTATTCTGTGACTGTCAGGGCAGTTGGTTAAAAACTCATTTAACAATATGGAATACTTTTAATAATAGTTTGATAATTTTTCTACAGATTCACCTCATAGATTGTCCAGTACTTCATCTGGAGAAAGCCTTCTATCCTGCGATCTAATGTTGGATGTCAGCCTTAGCCTCAAGGACAGGTTGGTTATTAATAGACGTAACAATAAATTGTTTTGTGCAAGTTCAAGTAAAATTTAATGCAAATTATAACTATAGTGTTCACCACGGAGAGCCTGATGTAACGAGTGATTCCGCCATTTCTGACATTTCGAGCTCAATCCCTACTTCTTTAGGAAGTCAGTCAGTCAGTTCTAATTCTAATGGCCATACAAAGAGCTCTGCTCTACCAAGGAGAATGAACAAGATTTCGAGTCCAGTTTCTTCAACCCCTCTCACGTCTAAACAAAACCAGAGATCAAACTTTGGCTTTCGTAATACAACTGGACTCTCAACACAGAATCAGCATGTCGATCAATATAAAAACAAGAGTCCATTTAAAATACAAGAAAGAAAATCCATTTCGCAATCAGAAAACCGCACTCCTTTGAACACATTTAATAAATCTCCTAATCACAGTGCCAAATCCTACAATAGTCGCTTATCCTCAACTAATCGAAATTCGTTCGTGCATAGCTCCAACCAAAGTCAAAAAGTCAATGGCAGTGTACAAACTCCAGATGAGAAATGCACAAGTCCAAGTCCTGGGGTAGAGAAACCGTCCCAATTTGTGATAAATGATCTTTCCGAAGATGTACTCCTACTACGAGAACAATTGGAAGTATTAAAAGCTATTTTGGTCGAGCAAGAACGAATTCAAACCGGAAAGGATGAGACGATTGAAAGACTCCAAAAAGAGATTGAGAGTTTGAAAAGAAATCGACGGAGGGCAAAATCTATTGAATCTGGTCAAGGTGATGCAACTGAATACATGATTGATTCTGACACCAAAAGCGAAACCCGTAGAAATAAGTATGAATGCAACGATGAGGAAGAAAGCAAAATGGTGAATGCCACTTCACAGACTGATTCTGCCTTCAAGGTAAGTTGTGAAATTTTGTCATTAGTCATGAATTTCTATCACAAGAGAAAATTTAATCGTAAATGTGTGTTGCGTATTTCAGAGCAGGGAGCTAGTTCATCCACATGAATTGAATGGAAAACTAGTGAGGTGAGGTGAAGCAGAACTTTCGTATTCGCTGTTTGGTCAAATTCGCAAATCATTCATGATGACTCGTGCCACAAGTCCTCCCTCACCCAAGCTTCAGTTTCGAAAATATTTTGGTTAATTTAATTTTTTTAATTGCTTCTTCTATTATTTCTGCATACGTCCGTTTCGTTGTTGCGTACATTTATGTTCCATAAGCATCACCCAGTCACCCTGTCTGAAATCTGATTGAAGTATACATTTGATTACAGCTTTTGGATCGGAAGACGATCATACTCATCATACAACAACACCTTAACATTTGCAACATGAACTCATTTGGACAATTTCAACTTCAAGGTTTCATATGGTAATTCAAACTTATTGAGATTAAAAAATTGCATGCTTAAATTGATTAATATTACATCTAGTGTAGTAGTACTACCTTGAAAATTATTCTTTCAACTTCTTTTGGCTTTAATGACAGTATTTTAGAGGTACTTCGTCATAACGTACAACTGGTTCGTACTTAATATTTAGTCTTAAGGAATGTGTAAAATCAGAAGCAGATTAATTTATGATTGTAATCGCAGCTTAAAGGAAGGAATGTTTAGGTCAGCCATATTTACCATTATTATTCATTCTAGTCCTGACTGATTAATGTTAGAAGTGCTTCAAGGCAATTGCTTTCTGGTTAAATTAATGTCAAATGTAAAATCTAAAACTGTAATGCAGAGCTTAGCTACAAATATGGAGCTGTGTATATGAATAATGCTTCATGTTTCCTTCGTCATCAATATGTAAATCAATATTAATTCATACCGTGCCAGTATACAATTAAAAGATGAACGAATACAAAATATTAACTCATTGTGTTGTGTTCTGTGATTTCACTTTCGCTTAAGGAACGTCTTTACAATATAGTTTGAATCTCAAATTTCTCAATGCCAATTTAAAGAAAACCAAGTAATCCAAATGATTTAGCCAATGCAATCCCAATCTTTATTTTTCATTTGTCATACGATTTTGAGATGAACTTCAGACAAAGTTAGAAAGTTATAAATTCGAAGAGCAAAACTACTTCAAATGTAACGCTTTTCATCAGGAAACTGGAATGAAATTAGAACGGAAACAGTAATGTGAAGTAATGAATAATAATTCAATTATTGCAAGTGTTGAAAACATTTGCTTCCGAAAGAAAAGGATTAAGAGTCTGATGGGGCGTAGTAGTTTTTTAGTGTAGCTCTAAACTTCTGATTTGATACAAGCTATTTAGAGCTGACCAGAGTCAGCGACGACAACCTTCTTTGATGTTTTCCCACTCTGAGAACCAAAAGCTTCAATCTTCTTCACGACATCCATGCCATCGACGACAGATCCGAAGACGACATGTTTACCGTCCAACCACGAGGTCTTGGCTGTGGTCAAGAAGAATTGGGACCCGTTGGTGTTTGGTCCGGCGTTGGCCATGGAAAGGATTCCTGTAAAATTAATTAGAATAATTATTTGGCTTGCTAAGCATTAAACATTGGGACGATGTGTAAAAGGAAGGTGATTATAGTACCTGGTCCGGTGTGCTTCAATTCGAAGTTCTCATCAGCAAACTTCTCTCCGTAGATGGATTTGCCTCCTGTTCCGTTCCCAGCAGTAAAATCTCCTCCTTGACACATGAAGTTGGGGATGACACGATGGAACGTAGATCCCTTGTATCCGAATCCCTTCTCTCCAGTGCAGAGAGCACGGAAATTCTCAGCCGTCTTTGGGGCGATATCGGCACGCAACTACAAATTATTAAATGATTTTACATTATTTTACAAATATTATTCCTCATACTCATCTACTAGCACTTGACCAATAGATTGAATTAGATTATATAAATCATTCCTTAGTTCTACTACTAATAAAATGAAATTAAACTGTAGACTAAAGGACTAGACTGTCATTCCATTGAAATTCGGATAAACAGGCTGGTGCCCTGTCTTAATTTGATTTAGCACAACTGCAAAAGATCAAACCTCACTTATATAAGGCATATCTGATCGGCTGTGCAATTGAGGGAGGAATTAAAACAAAGTCCCAAACAGAAATAGAATTAACCAAGTTCTTCTTTGCCTAACCTTATACGAACTCCTCAATAATCATAAGAATTAGCTAATTGTAATTAGACTTTGTAGATCTATTCTCCTAGAATTTATTTTTACTCTAATTATTCAGTTCAGTTCAGAATCCAAATCCAAGATGACACAATTTTTAGACAAGAAGAATAAGAATAAAAATTGATATTTTCCATCATGAGAAGGCACATTGCATTTGTTACATAAAGTAGCATGCAGAATGATTTGGTTTAACGGATTACACAACCAGCCTCAGCCTCGTAATGCTAAATGGATGCGATGTTCATTTTTATGCACGTGATGTTATAGATTGATGGAGTGGATATATTTTTGATCTAGTAATTGCAATGCGATATTTCTACACTCTATTCTATTTAATCAAGTCAGTCTGAGGAACTCCTACATGCTAGAATGAGCTCCATGTCAGGGTACGGATGTCGACGGTTTTACGGTCCGTTCGTTTACAACAGTTAATTCTGATGAATTTGACTTAATAAAAAGCTATTAACTAACTACCTGATGAAGGGCTAAGCACATGTACAAGTTATAAATGAATATAAATTCTAAATTAAAACTAATGAAATATGGAAAATCATGAAGCGAGGCGGGCCAGGCCAAATCCTAACTCCTAAGACTAAATAAGAACTCCATTAATCAGGTTGCATTTTTATAGTTTTCTGTACCGGTACCGGCACTGTTCTTGCTCCTGGCTTGATTTGAGGGATCAATCATTTTTATGGAAAGACAAAAACCGTTATAACGAAGTCATCAAAAACCAGACCAATTCTTAGCCCATTTTCTCGTAGGATAACTGAGGCTGCTTCCGAGTAATCCCCCAATCGCGGAACTAACGGAGATAACCAACTCTTTAGGATTTATGGCAAGCAGCAAGAGCAAGCTACTACATTAAATTACATTTAAAACATCTAAACCTACCTTACATTTCTTCAGTTAATTCTAGTTTTTAACAATATTAGAACTTATACTATGCTACCATGTACCTATACTATACTATATACTTATTTCAGAGGCCACCAGTCATGTCTTTCTTTGAATTCAAACCAGCCAACCAGGCCAATCTCCAAAGATAGACCGTGTATAAAAAAATAGATGTATATATATTTATGTACCTCAATAACGATGCGTCCAACTGATGCACCATCGGCGGTCATATCCATGAAAACTCGAGGTCTTGCCATTTTGTTTGCTGCAAAGGATCGGGTCAGCAACAATGAATTGTTGGATTTGAGAAATGAAGAAGTAGAACAAGAGTTGAACTTGAGCGGACAAGCAACAAGAGAAGAGTGCGAAAGAATGGCTGACAGGCGAGGAAGCATTGTGTATGGCGGACTGGAGAAGGCCGGTATAGGAAAACTACCTGCTTTGCTTAGGCCTTGCCGGCGAACCGACCGACGCGAACCTTTTTCTTCCTTCCCTCCAGCAATCCGTTAGCTCCCCAAACTATACTCAAATATTTTATACATGTTGAGTTAATCCTGTTCTACCCCTTCCACCAATGAACAAGGAAAATACAAGTGCTAGGCCCAATAGAAAAAAAATATGGGGTTCACTGCATGAGCTCAATTCTTGGTGTTGTACTATGTGGAGAATTTAGGCAAAGACGCGCGAGGCGTGTCCTGGAAGATCTGGCGATGCATGGGAAAGGATAAAAGTCCATGGATTGGATTGGAGCAAACCCCGTCCTTCCTTCCCCTGGTACTTTTCCATACTTTTCTATTAATTTCCATTCAACTTCTATTTTTATGCAATCCTCTAAGCCAAAGGCAAAGGAACAGGGTGCATGAGCAAATAACCGTACGTACGTACAAAAGAAGTTTTTGATCAAAACTAACAGAATTTCATGGTTTTTATCAATTTTAATTACTGGTTGACGATTTAGACATGTTTGATGTAATTTTAATTTCGACATCTGTATCTGAGTAGTGGTTTTAATTAAGGAAAGAATTTGATTACTCTGGAAATTTATTGTCTTAAATATTTTAATACAGACAGAGTTAGAATTAGAATTTGTTGCGGTTCATAAATTGAATTTTGTCGTACTGTAGCTCCTGGCCTTCCAAATGAAATTATAGAAGGAAATGCACAACTTATTGGAGTTTATTTATTTGCAAACTTGAGTTGATGATGGGCGAATTATGCAGTTGTGTAATGTAATTCGCAGCCGGTGAAACTATTTTGCATAATTTATGTTATAGGGTACAAACGACCAGGGCGTAGAGAAAAGAGGCGTAATTTGTAAAAATTCAGTACTACTTTATACTACAGCTTTTTTGTCAAATATCTTTGATCTTTGAGGAATCCATTGATTTCTCGTTGTGCTTACCGAAATGATAAAATAGCAGACTGTACTCTGAGTGTCAATTAATTTTTCTCACAATTGGAGCATTATTCGGTGTAACACACCGAACAGGCTGAAAATGGTTTTATTTTAGATCAGGTCGACCTCCCTGATAACTACTGGAAAATATTAGCTGGTCATATGACCTTTGACCGGTTCTAGGATATCTCAAGTGTGCCATTTTCCTATGCTGCCTTCTGTGTACCTTCTCCACTCACCGGACGGAATTATTTCTCCTTTTCCTTCGTCTTTCTAAATTTTGTGTAATAATTTTGAGCCTTTTTTGAGTTGAGAACAAGAACAATTATTACAAGTATTACACGTACACATGCAATATGTATTTAATTCGTCATATCCATCATTTCATGTAATTGTAATACTGCTTACTTATTACGAACCTTTACTCCCAGAATCACTGTATGGAAAATAATTTGTAACATCTTGGTTTTCAAACCTAATAATTCAAGCTAGTTGGTTTTAGTTTGTCAGTGAAACAACATTTTATATTACTCCAGCCGTTCTTGAATTCTATTCCTCAAAAGAAATTTTGCAAAGTGCGCTGTCCAAAAGTGTTAAATCTATTCGGATAATACATCACGGATAGTAGAATACAGGGGATAAACTCTAGTTAATTGCGTACTAAGAATTTGCGATGATAATGACTAATGCCACTTTAATTTTAGGAAAACCGCACACCTAGCTAGCCTAGCTTAGCACTGGTCAAAGGTCATGTGGGCAGCTAATATTTTGCAGTGATGATCATGGGGGTCTACTACCTGACTTCCAAAAAATGCACCTAATTCGAAGAGTTACACCGGAAAATGTTCCCTTGTAAGTCATTCCTGGATCGAATCTGAACGTAGTTTTGATTGAAAATTGAGAAATGACAATGAGCGAGCACATGTCTGGAACATCTTCAACTCAAATGAGCAAGTTTATAGTGCGTGTGCTTTGCTATGGAATATGACTACGGATATTATATCGCGTTGGGAGGTTGGGACATAGTGAAATTCCAATTAAGGCGTTTAATTTTTGACACTCATAGTAGTCGTTAATTAATTGTGTACGATGAGCATGCGAATGGCTAAGGATAATTAATTTTACAATTGTCTTTTAAAGGCCGAGACCGAGTGAACCGCCGATCTATACTCTGTGGTGGGTTTGATTTGAGGCCGACGCCGAGGAAGTGATGTAACCAGATGAGACATTAGTTTTATCTGAATGGTCAGTGTGGTCAGAATTCAAGATGAAATTGTCTCGTGCAGGATCAGCAAATTCTGACAATACTCTAGCTATACTTGTAAATTGTAATTAGATTGAACTATTTTAAATCTATTTTTTCACGTTTTCCCTTTCTTATGCTAATTATTTTTAGCCTCTAACTAGTAAAAGAGAAAACAGAATTTTTGGTCAAGTTTGTGAGGGTAAGTGACAAATAGACAGATCATTTCTTTCTTTCTGTTCGTTTGAACTCCGGTAAGCTTTGCTAGCTACCTGGACTCATTCATGGAGTCCTGGACATAACGAAATAACACAAGAGTCATAAACAGTGGAAGTTTTTAGCTTAATATTTACCACTCTTCTAAACAGTTTAATCTATTTATAAATTAGTATCCGGAGTTGAACTTTATCATTTATTTATGACACTTTAGATATGATCTGACAAAACACTGACCCCAAGAATTTGAGTTGGTGAAATATGAAGGAAGCTGCATTTGCACAAAGACAAATATTTTGCTTCTGAATAGTGATTAAACACATTGCATTCTCCTCCTGCATGATTGGCAGTTTTATTAAAACTTTCCCTTCAGCAAATAGAGCTTATTGAACTCTGATCTCCTGATTTCTCCTCACAAACAAATCGTCAACCAACATATTTATTTTTCACAGAGCAGACTTTGCGAATGTTTTAATTATTGCCAGTTGTCAGCTACCATCTCAATGCAATACCTACTTTTATTCGCATCAATATTGACGATCAGGCGATCGGCTATCAAATAGGGCGATTTATTCTTGTCATCCGTCATCAACTGTCAATTCCTGCATTTGCATTGCATTGCATCGTTACTGCATCTGCATCTGCTCTCCATGTATCATGATGAACACCTGCTCAAATGTTGAAATCAAAATTCCGTAGCCATGCGAGTGAGTAATACAACTCAAGATTATGAATTCAATTATTATGGACAACAGAAAAATCATCTGTGTGTGTACGCATGAATGAATTATGTATGAGGGGAAATCTGGAATTTCACTCTTACTGCAGCTGTACGTAACCTGCAACAGCTGTGAAACACAAATGCAGTTCTTGCTCTCAACCAGCACTCATCTCATCAGTAGTCAATAGAGACGAGTCAAATTAGGAGATAATTGAGTAGTTCCTCGATTTGATTTGCTTCTAGGTAAATTCCTTAAATTCCCATTTGAACATAATATTATTGGAAGATAAAATTGAAAATGTTCCATCACGCGAGAAGACTGGATTAGTAATTTTTGAGAAGAGTGACGTCAGGTCTGGGGAAATTGGAGCGACTGCCGCCTGGTGATTCTGTTTTTAGCAAGGCAAGACCTGGGCCTGGGTCCCTCCATTCATTCACTCCGTCTTCGTGTGTGTTTTATGTACCTACCTCGTGGGGCTTTCATCGTGTATCGTGTGTGTGTTTTAAATCTCCCGTTTTTTCCATCGCTCAATTCTGGCCAACTACATTTACCTCCACACCATTTTTACTCTTCACTCTTATACTCGCTGTCGTCCAGTGTACAACAGTCGAACAAGAAACCTCTTGCTGCTCCAGTTCTATCACAGCTACAGCTATTACCCAAAGAAATTAGCAAGGCTCTCTAATTTTACCCCTTTCAAATTACAACCTTTAACCAAATTCAAAATGCCCGAAGTTGCAAATGGGTTCGCTAATCATCACGGAAATGGCTTTACAGAATCAAATCAACGTGGTGATGGATCATCCAACACATTTCTCTTCACGTCTGAATCTGTGGGAGAAGGACACCCGGGTAAGTTTTTTAATTTATGATTTTATTATTGAGTCTTCTTCTATTTGCTAAGTTTACTGATTAAGTATAAATTATTTTTAGTATTTTCATCTATTGTTGTAGGGTCGTGCGTTAGTTGGTA
>WJEZ01000122.1:0-44947 GCA_009869925.1 Thalassaphorura encarpata
GACTCGACTTCACTGAAGACTGAAGGAAGCTTTGTCAGGAATTTTGCTCACATAAGCCAAGCCAATTCAAAGCAAGGCAAGGTTAGTTTTTTAAGATTTCGCCATTCGCACTCAATGAAATTCAAAAATCTTCAGATGCATCCTACTTAAATAGAAATCGCAAGCCAACAATTTTCAATTTTTATACTTGCTCGGTTACAATTTTTAAAAATTAAACGTTGGACTTTAGTTTATTTTTGCAAATTCTGTACTATTATTACCCATTTAAGCGCATCTCATGGTAGACCATGTCATGCCATGAGTACTTATGCGATCAAACGGAATTTCTTTCTCATCCGAATCGAATGTCTTACTTTATTCTCGGGCAGCACTATTATATGATTAGGCTACGGGTTGTTGCTGTGACCAGTCAACCATTCAAATTCTGAACTATAAGCAAACACAGGAATAAAAGAACCTATTCACTATTGTGCAGTTCCGCAGTTCCCGACAAGTGCAATTTGAGGAAATGTGGAGCATTGGAAACCCGTGTTGAAGGAAACTTTCAGTTCAAACTGATGTAAATAAGGAAAAAAGGCACTATGCACTTGGAAAAAAATCGAGCATCTTTTTCTTCCAAAGTTAGACACACACATATGAACATGAATCTATATAGATGGAGTTTTCCAGATCGGGAATATAGGAATTGGGTTGTGCCTGCCAAAGCTAATGCCAAAGATGACTTTGCTGCTAGCTGCTAGCTTCGCCCGATCCTCCTTTTATCTCAACGTGTCAGCGTGAGTTGAGACAACATTCCGAGCAGAGCAAGGAGAAATGAAAAACTGGTCCTACTCTTCTACTCGTGTACTCTGCTTCTTTCCAATGTTTACTTTGCGAATTCATATTCGTTAGCAAATTCTCTCAACTTCTATCCATTCTGATGTTCCGTATGCTATTGCTACAAAATACGTACGCATACAGTACAAGAGAACAATTCCCTTGTTTTATAGATTTAAACTTTATTGATCCTTTTGCTCCTAAATTTTTTTTGCAATATAGGGAATTTAATAAATCGGCCTCGGCCAGACCAGGCCACCCATGTCAAATCCTATCGGATTATTTGAGTCATTAAACCAATTAGAGTCTCTCAACTAGAACTTTTGTTAAAATTGCCCATCAAAAGCTTTATTACCAATGAAAGATCAAGTCCATCTTTTCCTACGGTCGAGGATTTTGGACTGAACTGAACTGAACGGAAAATCGATCCGTTTCGGATGTAATAAGAGCATTTAAGAGAGAAGGAGCTTAAAGCTTTTCCCGTCATAAATGGCTAGCAACCATTCCTGAGCTTCGGATTAAGAGATTGGAGATTGTGACGTGCTTTGACTCCAAGAGTTTTGTTGAAAAGAATGAATGGATTCATTGTAGAAGAAAAGCAGAGGTTAAATTGAATACAATTCTCACTATCCAAGTTTAAAATGGATCATTGAAACACACATTGTCTAACGGATATGATCCATGACAATCATGCATACTGCCTACTGCTTGCATACGACCATTTTCCTCAACTTTTCCTTTCATTTGAAAGTGAAAAGAATGAACCATTTCCCAGATTACAAACCAACTAACCTTCTACGACTAGACTACTGTTTGTCGTCCGTCCATTGCTCTTCAGATGATGTTCTTTCCTAATGGGTTACTTGGATTTGGATTGCTAACCACAGAAAAGAGATTTTGCTCTCGTGTCTCCTGCTTTGAACATATAACATTAAGTTGAGTACGTCTACGTACCCACGTACGCTACGCTGTTTTAATTAATGACTCTACATTTATCACTGCCCGATCCGATATCAAAAGAAGCTTTTGTTACAAAGAAGAAACAAAAGTTGGAATTTGGAATAGTTTAGAACTTACAAATGAGTCGAATAAGAGCCAATTAGCCAATAAGCTCGTTTGTTCCTCAAACTGAACAAACGAATCCAAGGCTAGGCTAACATGAACGTGGTGATGGAGTTGTGGATTTTGGTCGGGATCCTAACGTCCTATCCACAAAGATGAACAAATGGAAAACTAGGGCAGATTTTTATCCATGTGTTCCAGAAGTTGCACATTTGTAACTTCTTCTTTCCCTTCGCTCTGTGTCTATGTCTGTCTCCACATTTCCTTCCCTCGCCTCTAACAAACCAAAACTTTGGGGTCCTCATGTACTGTTCTCTTTAGTCGATGGTGTAGAGTTGTGGATTTTGGTCGGGATCCTAACGTCCTATCCACAAAGATGAACAAATGGAAAACTAGGGCAGATTTTTATCCATGTGTTCTAGAAGTTGCACATTTGTAACTTCTACTTTCCCTTCGCTCTGTGTCTATGTCTGTCTCCACATTTCCTTCCCTCGCCTCTAACAAACCAAAACTTTGGGGTCCTCATGTACTGTTCTCTTTAGTCGTGGGGTCCATTTCCCATTAAATATGTAAGAATGGTCAAAGGATTTTTTTTGCCTTGGAAATCCTGTCTGTTTCCTTTTCCTTTTCGAAAGAACTTTGTGATTTGCTAGTAGAGTGAGATGGAATTCGATGGGTGGGTCAGTCAGCCTAGATTTTCTCTACCAAACACTAATCTTTTCAAGTTTCGAGCAATGAATTGTCAAACTGATTCAAAGAATAAAAAGTTTCAACATTTCCTTCAATATCTTTATCATACGTCGTATATCGACAATAAATTCAAGTTTTTCCTAAACTATAGGGTGCACTCTCAGTGATTTAAGACTCAAGTCGTCAAGGCCATCTCGAAAAAAAATCTGTGGAGACGCCAGACCCTGTCAATGTCGGAAAATCTTATTTATGATCATCAAATCTGTATCCCTTTCGATGTCACTTGATTCTCGTTTGAAATTGAAATTTTGTCCTAGTTTAGTTCTCGTCCTTCTTGTGTCTCCAAGTTGCACACACACATTGCCTTTTTGTCTGGACAAGACATCAGGACTCATTTTACATGAAAACCCTTGTGTAAGAAAGTCGAAGAGTTTCCATTGGAAACCTTTTATAAGAAATTACCTCGTCGGGTGTCTAGCTGGATAGGATAAAGGGGGCTATGCTATTGTAAGTTCAAATTCTAATCTTGCAAGAAATCGGAGAAGGAAGGAGTTCTAGTTCTTTTTGACTTGCGAAGAAAACTTATTTTCATTAGTAAAACTGACTTACAGTTCGATCTCCAAGATTTTTGACACGACATCGGAGGAAAACATGACTCTCGACTTGTTCAGAGAGGTTGGTCATCATGGCATGGTCGAAAAAAGGTTCATTTCTTTGTTCTTCTGATCCAAGACGCCTTCCTCCACTACTACGGGACTCTGCAGAGCTAGGTTGTGAAAATCCTTCTGATGATGTACTACTACTCGTGTCTTCATCTGGATAACTCTGTTTCCAGTCTTCTGGAATTCTCACCCAAGGATTTAGACTTTGGATCGTCTCTGGAGACTCCACTATAAAAAAACCCGGAAGAAATACATAAGATGAGAGAAAGCATACATACATATATAAGTACAAATAAAAACGGATCAGATGAAGGTTGTTCTGCTCTGCACTGTACATAAACTTTAGCCCATAGTTCTTTTTTATGCTACCGTAAAGACGGAAGCTGCTGCCTTTGCATCTCTTCCTTGACTTTGTGTTAGTACTTGTCTCACTCACTCAGCTCAAGAGGATTCAACTCTCCAAATCCTATTTTCAACAACCTCCCGTCCCAGCCCGCCCGACTCCTCTTTCGTTTCTTTATAGAATTCACACTTTGCAAAAAAACAATGCAATCGTGGGACGTACACGTTGATTTTTTATTTCAGAGTTTACTCACCGCTTGAACTGACCTGACCTGTTTGCAATTCTGGGACTAGGACTAGCTCATGCACCAATTCCAACAACTCTACTCAAATTACCCAATTTATTCCAAGACGGGGAACAATAGTTCCAAGGCCCGGTTTCATTTCTTATGAATTTAGAGGATTCTTCGGAAAACTTTGTCTCTGGACGGGAGTCGATTCAGTCGATACTAACTTGAATTGGATACCAACAAAATGCTAAGAACGACTTTCAAATTTTTCATAAGTCCCGCTTCAAGTCGCAAAAAAGTTTTTGGCTTGCTTGTCTCATTTTACACTGACTCGATTCGCATTTATGCCATTAGATTCGTAAAGACTAATTTCTTTATAAAAATTGAAAGAAAAGCTTAAGCAACTTGCAAGACGAAGGTGTCAACAAAGTGTGAAACCAGAAACCATGTTTCTATTCAACACTGTATTTATTCAGTGTGGCTTTTCATGCCCGCATAATGTATGCAAACTATGACGGCAATGCAATGCAGCTAGTGCTAGTGCTATGCACAACAACCAACAGTTTTTCTTTCCTCATACATAGGAATAGTATTAATTCCAGAGAATAGTTATCGTAGAGTTTTTTTACTATCCAACTGGGTAAGCTGAACTCACATTATTATAAAACTGCCCTACCTAAAGAAATGAGTTTGGAGTTGCGGTTTTCCATTTTTCTTTTCTCCGCTGTAGGATTTGCCTGACTCATTCTCACAGTCACAATGGAGAATCTCCGAATCCAATTTCAGAGAACTGGAAGGCAGGCACGGAGGGAATTTCGGACAAGTAAGTAGACGAGTAGTCTGTTATGTACTATATAGTGCGTACTTAATTCATCTTCTTGACTCATTATTTACGAGCACTACAACAACTACGCAAAGAGTACATCAAGTAGAAGAACTATTACATCAAGATTTCTTTTTTACTTTTAGTGCAAGGAGTAAGAAGCCAAAGAATTGTTGGTGAGATATGTTTACATATACGTACGTATGCAAGTACAATTCCATCAAAACTTAAATGCCAAAGGAGAAGAAAAAAAGAGTGAAAGTAAACTTTCACAATTTCTGTCAAACCTCATCACATTATGCTTGAGCGATAGTCTCGTTCTCCTTAAGCAATAAAAATGGTCGCCTGCTAAGAATTGGCATCCCAAAACCCAAATCAAATGTCCCTAAAACTCAACTCATCTATATCCAAAGTTGTCATTCTAGGAAACGGAAATATTCCCAAAGTTGGACTTTGGATGGAGAAACGAGAGTTGTCTGTTTAAAAGGAAAGTTGGAATATATGGGTCGGGGCACCCTAAGGAAATAAAAAGTTGTCTTATGGCAATGCCCTGCCCTCCTTCCATGTTCTTACCACCAACCTCTCCTCGTCTTAAGTACTTATTTAGGGCTTCTTCAAGATATACAGTTGAAATTCCAATTCCAAAATGTCAACTTTTTGTATGCATGGTTCAAATATAATGTAAACAACGTGATTTTCCTGTGGCAGTCTCAGTGTGGAAAAAAAGAATGAAACTAGTGGAGATACGATCTTGATTTCTATTTTATTTTGCTCAGAGGATGCATATGATTGAAATTTTATGCACCTGCTGCTCCTACTATCTTTTTTCTGTGCCAGTGTGCAAATAATGATTCTTACTTCTATCATAACAATTTTGCATATGATCCAGAAACAAACTTAGCTCTAGGGATTTCCGTCATGTTTTTATTTTGTTTTTTTTTCTTGGTATTTTTCCAGAAGGCAAAAAAATCTCATGCATGATCTGAAAGGAATAGATTAGGAGAGAGAGAGAGTAAATCACAACATTTCATTTTGAATTTCTCTATTACAGAACATCGGAACAGGCAGGATGGGTAGTTACCGTACTATGTCAGGTAAGGCAAACAAAACGAAATAGGAGAAAAACCCTGGAGGTGGTTGGTGAGTACACACATGGATAAAAAGGATACAAACAGTTCAACCTACACACAGCATTAGTATTAGGTACACAATTGCTGACTGGCTCCATTTGATATGGTTCATCTGTAAATCACATACGTAACAACATAGTCAGGCAAGGGTGGGTGGAAGAACCAATCGGTTGGATGGGAAGTGAAAGTGATTTTCCCCAATAGACTTTCACTCCTTGACTTTCTCAGAATGAGAGAGAAGAGGAGGAAAGAGAAAACCTTTTAATTATATTGTACAACTTGGGAGTGACGACGACTCGTTCTTTTTTTCGTTCAAAGAAGCATGGCAAATTCACAGAACTCACTCATCAAATCATTAATCATCAAATGGAAAAAGTCTATAGGGAGACGAGACATTGCCATTGCCTAACGCCCGCATCCCTGACTTGTATTTTCACTCTTGTTGAGCTTCCTAATCGAACTCGTTCTTCGTTCGTTGCATCAACAACAGGGAGGATGAGATACCATGGTGTAATTCCCCTAGCCAGCCACGTCGTCCCTAGACTAATTCTTCTCTCCTCTTATTAATGAAACATTGATAAAAGAGTGGAATTAGGGACTAGACTGGGAACCACATTTGTTTTTGTCAGGAAACTTGTCTCTCGTACCTATTAGTCTTCAATTCTAAAAGCCCAACCCTATTGTTTATTTGCAAAATCAGCCAAGCAAAAACTCATGTGAGTGCATTGTTTCTGCAAGAGCTAGTTAATTTAGTACAAGGAACTTTTATTTATTTGACTATAATTGCACTAGAATACAAATCAGTAGCTTTTTTGTAAAAAATTAGGCATTTCTTGTAAACTTCCCATTTACTTTGTAGAAGACTTGTTCTGACTTTAGAATTGACTCAAAAAGACAAGATATACTAAAAAGGTGCACTCTTAAGTGATTTCTTCAATACAAATGAGCGGACAAGATTTTCTTGTATCGCCAGTTTCTATTTCCTACGACACGTCAAGAGTCTCCTAATTAATTTGAAAAAAGAAAAAGTACTTCAAGATCTCATTTTTTCTTATAGTTCTGGGAACATGAGAACAAAACTAAAACAACAACCCTTGAGAGTTAATTTTGTTTCAAGAAGAATCAAGTAAATTCCATCACGTTCCTAATATACGCCTACGACTACGTCGCAGTAAGCATCATAATAACATGTGCTCTGATCCAAGTTTTCTTTAAAGAATGTAATTATACGCCTAGAATTAGCTTATATGAAGATTTTTAAAATTAAACATTGACATTTAGGAACGACTGAATAAATTTAAGAATACAATTAAGCTTAATATGCATAAGTATGACACGTGGATATGAAGAATAGAAAATAATTAAAGTGCAAGATTCTGGGAAAGTCAAGACTGACGCCCACGTCTTACAGCCTAACAGCCTTAACATTAAGTCTTGGCATTAAGTTCTCGAAATTGTAAGAATTCGCTATTGTATTGCGTAGTAGATAAACAAACAAATATTTCGTTTAGCGCAAAAGTGTCAATCATTTGAGACAAAAAATTTATGGACAGGCAGGATAGGCCCAACCCTAGTCGGAGCAACGGCAGCGGACCCACCTCCAAAGCCAATTACATTTAGTGGAGTTGAATTGTTACATGTCAATGTCAAGTTAGCTTACCATTGGTTAAATTATTCTTGTCAGTCCCTTCTTTCTCGTCAGTGGGAAGCTCAATGTCAGTGATGACAGTGCCAAAAATAAGACAAAGGATCCATACGATTCCACTCAAATTCCCCTTCATCTGCAATACATCAAATCAACAGGGTTAATTATTTTAAGCAGTTCGTGTCAACGAAATATAGTCGAATACTACAGAAAATCTTGCAAAACTAATTCGACGAGTTTGCCTTGAAAAGTACTACACAAAATTTGTCCCAGTTTCAACTTGGTTGAGCTGTTTGTACGATTTGTCCAAACTTTCCAGACTACATTTAAAATGTTGCTCATTGTAGACAAACATTTACAAAGTTGGGGACTTTTTTCGTTTCTTTTGTACACTTTGTTCACCATTAGCCAAAACTAGTGTTTATAGTGTTTAGGACGTAGACACCAGATGGACCGAATACATTGTCGAACAATGAATCCATGGAGGCGTGTGTGTGTGTGTGCGGCAAAGGCAGAGAAAGCTTTGTGACCCATAGAGAATTCTAGGAATTTTTCCATTACAAAGTTTTTTTATACAGTATGCTATGCAGGAAGAGAGAATAAACGAAGAAGAATTTCCTTCCTGGACTTGGCGTCCTTGCCTTGTGTTTTATTCCTCAGTTGACTGGGCTGGCACTAAGTCAGGCTTAACAGGAACGGAGCATCACTTGAGGGGAAAATCTTTTAGTGAAGTGAAAGTCTTTGCTTCAATCAAAGTATTTACTATCCTTCCTTTGCTAACTAGCCTAGCCATTACTTGTACTATGTAGTGACGTACACCCAAGTGCAAGTCAAGTGTTTTTTGCTATAAGCAATAGCAGTTCCTCTAAATACACATGATGTTAAGATTGAAGACATTGAGCAGATTTTTCCTCTTCATCACAAGAAAACTGTGTGTCTGCGTGAAGCGTTGGCGTCATCAGCTCAGCTCAACCCTACATAACATAACTAGGTCCACAAGTTTACTAACAGACAGAGTAGCAATGGCAATAGCAAGTGTATTATTATATTCACTCATGCTGAAAGGATAGGATAGTGCAAAATGGCCGACGGCTTTGGCTCTTACTTTAGTTGGTTCCTTCCGCTTTACCCATTTTCCTTCCTGATGCGTAAAAACAATAGGGATGATAATAGAATGAGGGTTTGATATAATAAAAGGAAGATAAAATATCTTCCAGACGACTAGAATCTGTTTCCGGAGAAGATGAGAAGATATCAAATCCTGTACGTGGACGTGGGAAGCAGCATGAAGTGGATGTCAATCAGCCAACGGAAATCTTTTACTTCCTACTTCAAGGCCGGATATTACTTTCTTCATTTCCTCAAATATTGTCCACTCAATTACAAGTTTACAGCTTCGTTTTCTCTTCCCTTTCAAACAATGTGATTCGTTTCGTTCTTATAAAGAGTCAAATTCATAAATGGTCCTTTTTCCTCAATAGTAGTAAAAATTTCTCGACCAATTTTGGATGAAATGAATTCGAAGTACAAGAATAAAATCAATAGAAAAGTGTGAAAGCCCCCCGTGTTACGTTGTACGAAGACCCTGTGGGACTAGAAGGATGGGGGCGGGACGACGACGTCTTAACAACAAACATTTATTCAAGTCATGAATCTGTATTTAATATTCATTTCTTGAATGAGTAAGTTTCTCCTCAAGTGGTGTGGGCCTGGCATTCCTTATGCACACTTGAGCACATTCCGCCTGCCTGAACGGATTCCAGCTCCTGTCTTGAAACGCTTCGCCCGCGCGGAGATGAAATATGTATTTACACAATAAACCGTGTGTAGTAACGGTGAAACGAAGCAGGCAAAATAACGTTAGAAAAATGGGATTCAAATACTAGGCGCTTTCACCAAGACTAAACGTGTTTACTTGCAGGCGGACAGACGGATGTAGCACTCGTATTAGTTGAACTTTAGCTTTACCATCTAACAAAAGGGAAATGAGAAAAGGATGAAGAGAAAAAAGGCCGGAGCCGTCAATGTTAGATTTGAATAATTATATTTTCATCCTAAATTCCAGAGGCAAGTACGGGTAGGTGTAGTGTACCTCACAAAACCAAACGCAAAGCACGGTAGCTCTATACTTTTCTCAGCTTTCCTTAATCTTTCTGAGGAAAAAAGAAAATTAATTTAATAAGAGGAGAATATACACAACAGCACATCCATAGCGTTAAACTTCCTTTGTATTCATTCACGTATGCGAAGGTAGGAACGTTAGAACTTACCTCGGCATTTATCAGAAGAAAGCAAAACAAAGCAAAGCAGAGTTCTTACGGCCTATCTTGAATTGGGACAGAGAGATTGCCTAGGAGGACTGGAAAGTCATTCCTCCTGACACTTTCTGACTGATTCTCAGAGTGTGAGTGACTCAGAGCGAATGAGCGGATGGACGAAGAGTGTGTCTCTGACAAGAACTTCTCATGGTTTCTTACCCTCCCTTGTTAAAAAGAAAAACAGTTCTTCTGAGCTAAGCTACCTTTCCTTTTCATTTCTACCGCCTGGCCTGGTCTTACATTCCAAAGAAATTTTTCACAAGAGAGTAATTTTCTTTGACTCAAAAGACGTAAACAAATTAATCATTCCTTTATGTCCCACGTCTGTCGTTTTTATTGCACTGTGGGCAGGTAACTTTTTTAAATTGCCCTGCAGCAGCATCAGCTCTGTCAAGCACATTTCATCCACAATAGAACTTCACAATATTTCCATTTGCTCAAATGAAAATGAACAAAAGAAAATCTTTGGAGCTTAAATTCAAAGCCAAAACGATTTGAGGAGAAAGTTTTGGAAGCTCAAGTCTTATTTTTAGGAATTACTTATTCATTATTCATGAAGGGAAGAGATCCGTCCCTAAAAAATTAAATGATTTGGTGAATCACTTCATTAGAAAATCCAATATACTCAAAAACTTTTTTTACGCTGGCTGGAGAAGATCTCTTTGTCATTATGTCAAAATTACAAAGTGCTTTCGTCATTGCCATTACCAATAAAGTATCATCAATGTAATTTGGGCGTTTCCTTCTGAGAAATGAGCAACTAACTAAGCCTTGGTACTATTTACTCAGCTGAAAAATTGTCACAGGATTTGGATTAAGAATTTCCTTAAAATGATTACTTTGTTCCTGCCGTGCCAGGGGAAAAAAACTCGTCTCGAGTCCTTACTTCACATCAAATTTATTTCAAACCAAATTCATTGGGGAGGAATAGAATAGCTAATGCATTTATAAACACTAACGGGTTTTGAGTTAAGGATTTGGGAAGGAAAGTCCTAGCCAAGCCAAAGCCAATCCATTGCTTCCTTAGCCCTAGCCATCACTCTCCGCTGCGCTGCTGCTCCAAATGCCGACAGTTGAGGATAGAACACTAAATACAAGGAGACACTTTTTCTCCACAAGAGTGAACATTGTCGAGGTAATTTTCTTGATTGAAATAGGATATGTGCTATGCTTTGACTTGGCTCGATTCCTTATATTCTCATAGACTAGACGACTAAAATGTTCATAGAATTAATTTGCTCTTTTCATGCCACTAATAATCATTCAGTTCCTAAATTTAGGAGAATATCATGTTACGATTTATTTTTAGAGCGGCAGAGAAAGTGTGCCACAATCAAATGCAATGCAGTGGAACAACAAAGCGAGACAAAGTGGTGAAAACCATAATTCATAACAAGTCGTTACCATAAAGGAGATTACAAGGGATACAAGCTACAAATACATGGTTCACTGTGTATGGACTCCAGAGTGTGATTTAGACTACTACTCTCATCCTCAGTGCAATGTTCAGTTTCAGGGATTATGAATATCAGCAATGGAAATTTGGTTAATTAGATTCTTCAATTTTGTACAGCTGATGCCAATATTTTTTATAAAAACTACAAGTCCTAACAATAAAATTTTCCACTACAAATACATGGTTCACTGTGTATGGACTCCAGAGTGTGATTTAGACTACTATTCTCATCCTCAGTGTAATGTTCAGTTTCAGGGATTATGAATATCAGCAATGGAAATTCGGTTAATTAGATTGTTCAATTTTGTACAGCTGATGCCAATATTTTTTATAAAAACTACAAGTCCTAACAATAAAATTTTCCGGGTGAATGAACTACTGTACTGTACGTATAACTGTAACTTATTTGGTTTTACAGTCTGAATTTGTATTTGTAGCCTATACATTTCTATTCTGCAGTAGTTCTGAATTAGGAAAATGGGTCTCTGGTCGAAATGTGCTCTTTGAACAAATCATTGTGCCTCCACCAATATAGTTCTCCAGAGGCTTATAAGCATTTCAAGGGAGGAATTGTCACACGTTTGGGATTACTTGTGTAAACTCCACAGATTCGGTTTCATCGTGAGAACTCTGAGAATCGTTCTTCTCTCTTCCTAACGACAAACCACGAACCAACACCAACGGAACCACTTACTCACACCAAAGTCATCCAGGCGGTTGAAAAGTGTGCAGTCGTACACACAAATATGGTTAAGATTGATTTGAAATCCGTGCGGACATTCTCCAGATGCGAACACAACGATTAAATTATCCTGTTCGTTGAGCAGTACCATCCACTTGAGCACATGTTGTGTGAAAATCCTCAAAAATAAGTGATACGACAAACACAGAATAAAAATAAACAAATTGTCGCCACTTTCTTTAAGGGCGGTAGTAACAGTAGATGTTTTAAGAATAGCTTTTTAAATCCGGAAAAATTGAAAACTGCAATTTGCAATGGCTTCTAGGCAGTTTTTAAATATCTTGTGTTATTTCTTTGACTTTCTGCAAATTGGAAGTTAATACTAATTCTGCCCGGATGGAGCCAAAAAAGAAAGACTGAATCCTGCACTTCTCTAAATGTTATAAAATTCCAGGAAATATGCCTTCCTTCTTGAAATGATCACAATATAGGCTGTTGTGCTGCTGCAGAATAGTAAGTTATGTTGTATGAAGCCTAGGGGTGTGGACTTTTATTAACAGAATTGATGTCAACGAAGCATAGTGTTGAGATAAAAGAGAGTACGTATCACATTCTCATTTGAGGAAAGGATATGACTTACCGGCAAAATAAGTCTAGCCCAAAGCATAAACGAAGAGAAAAAGTAGAAGTCCGGTCTTGTGTCCGGATACATACTCTCAAGCTATATGAGGATTTTTATTTCAAGACTTTGACTAGACCCCAAAAAAAAGTAACAAGGGAAAGCAAATAGTGTAAAAAGAACAGAGTGGAAGGTAATGCTAGAGTAATCCCAGCCGGAAGCCCAACAAGATATGACCTACTAATCCCCAAAAGGCAAATGAAGTCAGGGAAGGGATAGGATAAAATGAAAGACACAAGGAATGAAGCCCTGACAAAGAGTCCCGTATATCAAAAATTGATGTCTTTTCTGAGCCAGAGACGAAAGTGAAAGAAAGAAGAGAGAGAGGGAAAAAAAGAGCCGTTGAAGGGAAAAAGTTGGACTAAAGGGAAAGGAGTGAATGGAGTCACACGAGAGAGTGCGACTCCCGATCACACACAAGCACAAGTAGTAGTAGTAGTAAGTATGTTGGAATTTTGGAACTAGAAGATAGGACAGAGAAAGTAGTCACAACTTTTGTCTCTTTTCTTTGAGCCTAGCCACTCTGCCCAGACTTGGAGCCAGTAGTGTAGTCAAGCAAGAGTGAAATGGGCTTTCATAAGCAAGCATGTATACTCTAATGCCATGACAGACCCAAATCAAACCAAATACACTTGGTCCCTCATTCTTGTCTTTCATTCCAATATCTGTGCTACAATTCCCGGGTCAGCCCAATTCATTTTTGGTCTGGTACAAAAAAAAGTCAACTCACTTCCTCTCAATTTGACTTTTCTAGCTTTTTTTTCTAGAACTTCAGTTACTATTAGTTTGTTCTAGTTTTAATAATTTGGTACTTTAACTGCAGTGTCGAGCAAATAATTCCGAATTGTTTCGAGTTGTTTCTGCACCCCAAAACCCTTGAAATTCATGAGGAAAGCACGAGAGCACGTTTCGCTGGCTCAGACAAGTCCAGGATGTCATTCGCCAATGCAGCAGGCTATTAAAATGTATTGGTGTCAGACGGAAAGCCGTAAAGTGCAGTGAGTGAGTGAATTTAGGGAAAAGTTTTGTAACGATTTTACACTTTTAGTTAAGTGTCGCAAAGTTTAAAATATTCCTTTTACAACGTGTACAATAGTTGTAAACTTGTAATTTGCCAAAACTTTTTTTTACCTATTCATTCTGTCGTGGTTGGGTGTGTACTGAACTGAAGGAAAATTCATCCTCAATGAGATTCAAGTTCAATCCATTTTGAACACAAAGAGTTTCTGCATATTTCAATTTTGAAAGTCTGAAACTACTTGTAATTTCTTTTCATCCATTAACGAGGGAACTATGGGAGGTGCAAATTGCCTATTTCGTCAAACTTTTCGTCGATATACTGTGATGCGATATATCTAAACTAGTACCTATGCCTAAACCAAAGTAAAAGTTTGGACAGGTCCTTCAAGTTATAAAATAAAAAATTAAGACTAATATTTTACACTTTTTGTAGTGAACACCTCACGTAGTTTCCTTGTACCCCTGCCCTGCTTTACTTAAGGTTTCTTTGATGTAAGAAAACTTAAGTAGCCGTGCCGTCGTACGATAACATCACAAAAAGATGTTAGTCTTGCTTTTAGCTTTAGCCAACTTAGAAGAATCACGTATTAGTGAAATGTCTTCTTAAAACTCAAAGGGAGAACAAAAGGAAGCGCTTTACATCTTGTGTTATGACATTGGAAGTGACATTATGATCCTCAAATGAAGACAGTTGACTCGGACTTTGTGGAAGAAGCACATGGACGGAATGGAAAAGAAAGCGAGGTTTGGATTAAGCTATAAGATTCTAAGCTAGCCGCTGTTTCCATTCTATGAGCTTTCAAGTTTGAGCCATGCCATTGCGTACGCGTACGTACGTACGTAAGACGAGTCGCTTAAGTTGAGAAATGATCTCTCTATAGACAATGACTTTAATTTTAAGTACAGAAGGGAAAGGGAAGAAAATAGTTGGATAAAGGAAGAGGAAGACGACTGGCTCTGTCTTTTTCTTTGGGTTATAAACTATAATGATGATGTCCAAGAATAATGAAAATGATGTTTTCTCAGTCAGTCCGTGAAAAAGTTTCTTTTCCACAACCAAATGACATGCAAGACAAGCGTTGAGCGATTAAGGAAGCAAGGATGGAAATGAAACCCAGTCTTCGTTCAAGTTTTCTTCTAGTACTATTCTACTTTCTCTCGACATTTGTCATAAAATGAGGAGACGCTCCTCATTTCCAGTCGTCTACTTTCTACTACCCTCAGGAATAACACTTTCATTTCTATCTCGATCTCTTCCATTGATTTCTTTTAGTTTTTTTTCCACTCTAACCTTACACTTTCAATTTGATCTCATAAAAATACTTTAACCATCTATTTACACAAAGTAAGAATGAAGAAATGAAGTGTGGATAAAGAAGTTTTTCTTGTATTGGCACAATCTTATCTTTTATAGCGTAGTAAACAAAAACTTTACGTATGTACACCTACACACACAACTTAGCCAAATTACAGTTATTAATATCACAAAGACCATCATAAAGCATAATTATGCCCCCATTAGGGACACAGGAGAAAAAAGAACTTGTCAAATAGGACTGATCTTATTGATTTTCCATTTTCTTACTTATGGTTAATTGTATTCTTGGACTGAGACTGAGAAAGTGTATGGAAATCTTTTCCTATCTCCCAAAACTGATTTCCATTATCGTAACTGTGGGAAAAATTTCCATAGCTATTAGGTGCGCCCGACAAATAATGACTAAATTTTAATTCGGTAGTTTTGCTCACAGTGTCAGAGCGAACCTTTGGGACTGGGACCGTACCGTGGCCGTGGGTTTTGGTGTCTGTGTCTAGTCGTTAGATTATGAGATCTAGCCATAGCCACTTGAACTCTTTTTCATTTCGTTTCGGGTTCCTCACCTCAAAGTTAACCATTTTATTATACAGTCTTGCTCTCATTCTTTCGTCGGGTGAGCTGAATTACATTATTATCTTTTTCCTCCAGTGTGCTCTCCGATTATGACTATTTCCGAAAAAGTTTATGGTCACGCTTCCTAGAAAACTGGGACAAAATGTACTGTATGTGTTCCACCTCTTCATACAAAGTCATTGCGTCTGGACTGCTCACAGCAAATTAAATAAACAAAATCCAACACTTTTTTATTTTGAGAGTCTCATTATGATGTGTTGGCAAATAATATGATTAAGCTCTAAGCTCTAAACGAAATTTAATTATTCAGTCCAGTCTCGCTTTTCCTCAAACTGGTTGTAAAATATAAGAGGGTCTCAACTGCCCTGCCTGCAATTTGATCTCTGGATCGATTTCTTTGATGTTGGAGCTATAAAGGGAAATGTTATTAATTCCTCCTTGGGATTGTGGCCGAAGCGAAAGTGCTAAAGAGAAGTATAATGTAATAATACTCTGTGCTGTGGTTTTACTAACCGGGGCTTAATTGTTCTTTGCCACAATTTATTTCCTTTCTCATTGACATGAGGCCCGGCCATGTTGACCATTGAATTAGACTAGACGACAATGTATGGATGCCACACGCCACACGTTAGAACTCTAGTCTATTTAGCTAGCTTTGAAACTGGCATCTGCTTCTACACCAATTCCATCCAAGTGGACACAAAGCAACCCAAAAAAGGATATGTATCGTCTTATAGCTTAAAAAAGCCACGAATTCTTTATCTTCCATGAAAATTGAGCACCTAGCATTCAAAAGCGGAAGGAAACCACAGAATCGTAATACAAATCCAAATCCGAACCCTTAATCGTCGTGGTGGAATCAAGTACCAATTTTTTATGCAGGACAAGAAAGGTAAAGATTTCCCATTACATTCACAATAAAAAAAGAGAAAGGAAAAAATAATACGGGAGGTCTGATTCGAAACTCGAGTAAGAGTTGTGCAATTACATTACTATTGCACTAATGGTCCCACATTCCGTAGCTTATGAGAATTGACTAGGGCAAAGCGAGGAAGAATACTACAATCCGAGGCTATTAATGTACATTTGAATGTGTTGAGTCATAAACATTAAACACACTCCCACTTTCCTTCCTTCCTACTGCCTGCTTTGAAACGACTTTCTTTATTTAAAATTAGGTGACTTGAAATTGAAGCTAATGCAGCTAGCTGCAAAGGTTAGGTAGACCTAGACCTATGCAATGTTTAGAAGAATTTATACCTTCTTCTCAGACTTTCTTTTCTACCGAAACTGAAGATAAAAGTGTTGTAAAATTCGATGAGTAAACATTAAACGGATGTTCAAGATTTGTTACTAAACACTTAACACTTGTTTGTATTCCATGATAAGGAACGAACTGCATTACGTGTCCCACAATCGACGTTCTATCGTAATCATTGCGATTTCAATTCAAGATGCTGCTAACAAATCCTGACTGGAGTTTGTATATCATCACTCTTAGCGCATTTTCTATTCTTTTATTACCTGAGGCGCAATAAAAAAGTATTCACTATTGTTCTTATGATTCTAGCCTAGGGTAACTTGAGTGACAAAAAATCTCTAGTGAAAGTCCATTGTTTTCTAAAGTTAGCAATATCCCCGGGTATTCTGTTCTGTTCCACGAGTCGTCGCATGCATAAAATAATCGCGTATAAATAGCACATAGCCAGCCGTTGGGTTGTTGAGGTTGCGAAGCGATTGCATTTCACTGCTCCAGTCGTCGAGAGTTGCGATTAGTGTTGTGTTTCCAACATTTGAGTTGATATTACTCTCTTCGCTGCTTGGTTTTTAATGGAGAGACTATGTAAGCAAAGATTCATGCATGTCTATTGTACATATTATTTTCAACTTCTTGCTTAGTATATGCTTCACAACTTTTCCTTGCTTGCTTTGAATTGTGCAGAATCTTTTCAAGGCACGCAGTGGCAGTGGCAGTAGCGGACCGAAGCCAAGCTGAGCTGAGCAGAGCGTGAGCTTGGGGAGCATTAGCACCAAATTCCATGCAAACCCAAGAATAAAAAAGAAAGTCGAGGTCTCTTGGCTACTGTGCTGTACGTACAAATCGATCAAAACAAGGGTAAAACGATATAAATCCATCCAGTTCAACCATAAATGAAGTTAAAGTGTGTCACAGATAAGGAAGTCTTGTAATTCATTCTTAGTTCTGGACAGGGATGGTTGACCACACGTGCAGAAACACAGAAAAAGAGACTGAATTCCAAACGGACTGACCGACTGAAGGAAGAATACAAAACAGCATAGGAAAGAAATAAAAAAAGTGTAGGCCTGGACCTGCTGCCTGTTCTCTATTTTTATTTTGACTTTCCACTCGAAATATTGGGTTGCGAGTAAACCTAGGGCTTCTTTCCACTTTGTTTTCTTTCATTGCTTGAATTGAATTATGGAAGACAAGAAAAGAAGAAGGATGGAAGTACAAGATGAGAGGAAGACTTTGTAAAATAAATGAAAACAAAGCACATTGCATTGCAGCGAAGCAAGCAGCAGAAAGCAATCCACTACTACTACTTTCTTCCCTACCAAGTCCAAACGGGGGAAGGAAACTCAAATCGAAAATGTTTTCATAGTTTGACGTTTAAAACCCCGGTTTTCAAACTCCAAAACCTAATTTCCTGTTCATAATAAATTATTCAAGTCATTAAATGATGATGGCAAAAACAATAGAAGAGACTAGACTATGAAATGAACGTTCATCATTCTTGCAGCAATTCAATTAAATTTGGAAGAGAATGAATATATTCCTATATTAGAATGAGTAGTCATAAAGAAAACAAACCTTATTGTTCTTACATTTACATAATCACACCATTGCGTTAGAACAGGGGATTTTAGAGCTTTGGCAGCAAAAGTACAATAAAATTCATTCAGGTGAAGTAATAGGATCTTTACGATGCAGTACATTTCAAATTTAATATCCACATCCACAGATTCTTTCTAACGTGTTCAGTTGCCTTATTCGTATCGTTAACAAATTAATAGCCTCTAAATTAACGTCAATCATTACTCGAGAGATGACATGCCATGCCATGCCATGCTATGATATGCGTGAGTTTATGCGAAATACAAAGTGAATAATTTTTGATCAAATTACATCTGCTGGTTCTACTTCTCGTTCTCAATCCATTGCATTGCATGTGCTGCTAGCTAATAGCTAAAACTAGGTTATACCTTAAACTCAGCTTGAGGTGAGTGTAATTGAATTATTGTATGCAAATTCCAATCTTTCGTGAAGTTAATGAGTTCTGTTTGCGTGAAGCCTTAATTAATGAATTAATTTGAGTAATGTAGTAATCAATGCAATTCTAGCAAGATTCTTCACTTAATTTCTAGAAAATTCACCACTCTCAGGCAGGAATTTAAAATCAGAACTAGAACGCTGGATTTTTGAGCATTTGACAGATACAATACAATGAACTCGTGTGACAGAATGAAGACAGAAGAGGCAATGAATAAGTGGAAGAGTTAGTTGGAAGCTGACAACGGAAGTGATGAATTCAATTCATAGAACCATTCCTTTCCCTCCTTCCGAATTTTGCTTCGTTTCCTATAAATTCCTTTCAACAGAGTCGCGTCGTCGAGTCCTTTTGCTCTAGAACTTAGAAGACGTGAGACAGGACTAGGACGGGACTAAATAACTCCTTGACATTCTCATTATGTTCCTTCAAAAGGAAGAAGAACTTGCAACCAGAGCAAAAGCAAAGTACTACACAGTCAATGTACTTGTGTTTTTCCTTTTTAGAACGAGCTAATGTTTTTCTTTTCTTCCACAAACTCTGTGGAGCGTAGCCCGCCATGCCCTAGCAGCAAGCAAAGGACAACTACCGAGCTTATGTAGTGTGTGTGGAGTGATACAACGGAGCGTTAAATCGTTCTCCTTTTTATAAAAACACTTTGCTTTCGGCTTTAGCTTCAACAAAGAGAAGGAGACTTTAGGTTGACACGGAAAATCTACACAGAGCTTGGCTTTCACAGTCTAGTCTAGCGTCTAGCCTTGCCGGCTTAAAAGTGGGAGAAAGTCAGTAAACCTCTAAGCATCTTCCTTTCACCTCTATGCCATGTTCCAAAATGCTCATGTTGTTCCGTCCGTCCATCCAAACAGAATAAAAAAATTGAGATCCTCGACTCGACATCACTATGAAATGGGCTATAACGGAGCAAGCACAATCCTGTGGTTAAAGGAAGACATTTTGTAGCAGTAGTAGCTTCCATTTCCTAGATTTTAGTTTGAAATTCTGACGGGTGCTTTGGAGTCGTCATTCCAAATTGAATGGACGGGGCAGACTACTGGGCAAGTGCCCTTCTTTGAAGAAAATAATCGTAACAAGAAGGCAGAGGATTATTTTCACAGGCCGATATAAAAATATATATGTTCTTCCCCTTTCCTTCACTTTGCAAAAAGAAAATATTACCTCTGCTAAGCCAGCCATTCTGCAACATGTTTCACTTCAATATTTTGCTACAGCGAGAATGGGACTAGGTCATCCATCCAACACACAATATTCTTTCAAAAATTTATTCGTAAGTCAACATTTTCAAGGATTCCCTTGTCCCCTCAAGTGTCGGCTGATCCATCTCAAGGACTCAAAATGACAGTCAAGAGCTTTTAAAAGATTTACGTTGTTGCCCGAGTACTTGCCGTGAGGAGTACTTCAATTTTGGAATTATTTTTTAGACCCAGACATGCCGGAAATGAAACTAACTTTTGGGAGATAAAACTAATGGAAAGCATTGTAAAGGAATTTTCATGCCTACCCTAATCAGTCTTCTGCAAAATAAACACAGGCGAAACCTAAGTAAGCAAATATTTCATTGTTGATTCGGAAGTACATCGTAGAATAATGAAAGATTCAGAAAAGGCTGGCTGCTGGTCTGCAGCAGAACACTTTTTTCTTGTGTGAACGTGGAAAGGAGGAGAATTCGGATGTTTGAACGTCAAGAAAACATAAAATATGATTATGTGATGGGATTCGACTGATGCGGATCTTCTCTTCACCGCCTCTCATTCCATCCTCCATCACCCACTCAATCTTTTTCTGCATTCGATCAACTAAGACAGGAAACCTCCAGTCAATCAACGTTTCCTACAAGAGGAAACCAAAACGGGTTTGTCTTGTCAAAGGATTTCCACATTTATAAATGGACTTCCTTTCCTACTTTTTCCTGATACTGATACGATTGCCCACTATAATTTAAAGACCCAAGGCCAATGGATCCTCAAATCCTTGAAAAATGAGTAGACAAAATTATATAACAAAAAATTTAATGATTAACTCATATTCCTTTACGAAATCGTATACTACATGTGTAAATGTACTATGTAAAAATGCCTAGTAAATCACACGTAAAAAGAATGGCCATGGGAATCGAATATCCAGCTTTTCTCAATGCCTAATGCTAGATACTAGTACTACATATCATATAGTGAATAATCGATTATTGTACAGGCCAGTCAATTGTGAATATTACAAAGAATAGTATATAAGGAACCAAATGATTTATGGCTAATAATGTAGGTCAGATTTGAACGTGAGTCGAAATCTTAAGACTTTGTACACGTGCTAATTTTAATGCTTTCTATTATTAGGATACAACCATCATTTCCGATTCAGAGTAAGTAGTCTAGGGCTTGAACCTTTCACACGTGTCACAGGACTTTGCTTTTTCCTTATTTCACGAGAAACTTCTTATAAGAGACTCCTGCCACACCACACTACCAATAAAATATCTGGTTCCTGTGATTCATTTAAAGTGCACGACCAGTCCTTGGAAACTGATCAAAGTAGCGGAGTCGAGTAGAGTAGAAAGATCCAAGAACTCAAGATAGAAAAAAGAGAAAGCTTGGCTCATTTGAAGGGAAAGAAAATCCGCAAATGGGACGTTGTCTAACGCATTTGAAGTTCCTACTCCATGAATAAATACTGACTTTCATGCCTCCCCCAATATACGTATAACAGACTAGACTAGAGTTTTGTAGTTTAGAAAAACATTCCTTGAGATTGTTTGACTAGAGTTCGATTAAGGACTTCATCCAAAGAAACTCCTTATGAAGGGCCATTAAATTGTTTGACGCGAGTAATGATAATAATCCCGAGTTGTGAACTCGCTCCCATTCCACACGCTCATGTTGTTCTCCTTCGGCACTCACTTGGAGAAAGTCGGTGAAGGAATGTGCCCATGAAAGACTCATCAAAACTAACCATGTAATGTAGTTGCCTCACATTTGCTGTGATGAGTTAGTAGTCTATTCCCTCAGTTGAACAACAATTTTATGAAAAAAAGAACCGAATTTTTCTTCGAAACGTCAAAAATTCGACGAATTCAGTCCTTAAACTACCCTAGTAATGACATAGAATTCTAATTGGAATATTTGCATATTTGAAAGCATAAGAATAAGCTAAGTTTACAAAGCCTTAGCGTACAACAGAGTGAAATGTTTTTGATTGCAATATTCAGTAAGTGCTTGGGCAAGGCTAATGTGGAACGGACAAACACAACACACCGCAAAACATTTCGCGAGAAGAATTGTGTTATTGTAATACAAGTGACTTTCGGACTAGTGCAGAGGGAAAACTATCATCATAGATCATGAGGATGAAGTTGAATAACGTTTGTTGTTCCCTACTAAAGATAAAATTCTCCAGATGGGACCCGACGTTCGTATCAATAAAAGATGACAAGACACAACAGGAGTTCGAGTCTAGAAACATAAACCAGGAGATCAACCTCGCTTTCTCTTCTCAGACTTGCATCTTGCAAGTACATTCGCCTTACTAAGCTATCCAAAAATATTTCATGTACCCTCTGCTCTACATGACTTCTTTTGAAAGCCGTAGTAATAAAAATCATATGCAGTGTCTACGTAAATCACCAATAGGCCATCTGGGTCATGACATCATTATTTCCTTTTTTGCTATCTCCCAACGACGGAGTCCATGAATGGAGACAGTACTCGATGACAATTTTATATTTGACCCGATTACGAAAGAACAAATACAGTTACAGACTACCCAATAAATCAACATTTAGCATTATTGTCTTTTAATGACAATAAAAATCTTATAATGTATCATACATGTTCAACTCAGAAAGACGAGAGATAATGAAGAGGTCTGGAATTAGCTTAACATGGCTGGCATTAGCCCTTGGTGCATAAGCTCATAGTGTATGTGTGTGCCAAGAGTTTGTCATTTTAATGGAATTTCATGGAACTTGGTTGGATTCGAGTTAGTAGGATAACTGACTGCTGCTTGTTCCCTTAATGCGAGAACCCCCATCCTCAGCCATAATAATGTATAATCTTCCGCATTAGTAGTTTTGTCTCTCATAGAGCTAACTATTTAGTTCACTAATGTTGTGCACATAATTTGATTATGCCACACATGGTGGGTATATGGAAGTACAGGACTAGGCTAGACAGACGAGGGGCAGAATTCAACATTAGATGGGAAAATTAAAACCGCAGTCCAACCCGTACTCTTCAGGCGATGGCAGTGGCGGCGGCGACAGACTTTCGTTGAGGAAAAAAGAAAGGAGGATGTTGCCTGCCTACGTACGTACACGTATAAACACCCCAGAGAATTTACGTCAGTGAAAATAGTTTTCTCCAGCACAGCGATAGATACAATTTCCAACCATCTACATGTTAACTTAGCCTCCAATTCGAATTCCAAACTACATTTGAGTATTCTCCTTCCCTGTTGTGGGTTTCGAACTGTATTCAGGGCAGTGTACACACAATATCGAATAAAATTTGTGACTCAAGGCACGAACCCCATAATTCCTTTGTAAAGTCGAGAAATACTGATTTGATGATACTTTTTGGTTTTTGGATCCCCCTCCTTTCCCTTCATTGGCACCAATTTGGGTTGAGTACGTACGATCTAATAAATTCACCATGCTCTTCTTCCTCTGTGTTTCACAGTTGGACTTTTTCTCTTCCCGTTCTACTTCCGTTCAATTCCATCAGTCGTACTCGTACGAGCTAACTGGCTCGATTTCTTGGCCAGTTTTTTGATGCGAAAAAGATTGCAAGTTACAAAGCCATGCCGAATGGAATGGGTTCCTCTCTCCGATTTAATACAATGGTTCAATTCGGACCCTATATTTATCCATTTTACTTCTATTGCCTTATACTTTAGATCTTAGCATGTGCAATCCAATTTTATACTTTGTACACTAGTTCAGTGGGAAAAGTCCTGAGAACAGGTCAGGGTCTCTTTATCGTTGTGATTTGGAATTAAATACGTAGAATGCCCAAGACCCTCACACACTAGGGCACTGATTTTTCTAACATTGTTCCTTTCCTATGTAATCTACCCCAGGCGTTAAATTAGAAGCATGCCCTGAATTTTTAATAATGGCAATACTCTGTATTAGGCTACTACCAAACAAAAACTGGCGAGACGAGTAGCTCGGATTTCTAGTCTTTGTTCCGCTTGTATTGCTCATGTTGCAATTTTGGCAGTCGACAATACATTATGACACTGACGCCAGGCTCAAATGTTAAGACCAAACGGCTACTTGTCGTGTTTTCTGATAAATGCCAACATTTTATTTTATTTTACTGTATACAAAATCCCTTCTCTCAACTGTGTAGCTAGCCCTTTTATCCGTCTCAATTTATAACCTTTAATTCAAGTCCTGCTGGATTGGGACCAGAAGGAGAAGAAGTGAAGACTCAATTTCTATTAACTTGCGACCACTGCTAGTTCTACTTCTAGTCTTGGAAAGTTGGAGAAACTGGCTGAGGAATGGATGCTTTGCTCAGTTTTTTGGCTGACACACACTCCATTTCAATTTCAGAATAATGCAACGCAATGGGGAAAGTTTTTCAGAAGAAAACACAAAGTCTTGCTTGGAAGACACGGCGCCGGAAGAAAATATATTCTACCAATTTGCACGACTACTTTTATCTAGAGTGTAAGAAATGCTCACCTTCTTGTTTCAGTATATTGGGCAAAATGGTATTCTTGTCGGATTCAAATGAAGTGACAGAGAGAATAAAACTTGCAAGTAAAAACTTTTGAGAAAATTGTCACAGTTCCTTCCTTCCAAGTAATTTCGAACAATTCACAAAATTAAGACTAGTAAAACAGCGGGGAGGTGATTATGGTTCTTGACAATAACGAGCCGAATGTTTTTGATCTAAAATGTTCAATACAGTTGTAAAATGATATGAGGCTTCCGACAAAATTATGTCAAATTTCACTCTATTATCTCTCTCATTATTTTCCGTCCGAATCTCAAATAGTGAAATTTAACGCCAAGGTTCGGTTGGTTTATTCTCCTCCTCTTGCAGCAATTGGAGAACTTGTGTTCTTCTGTTTCTTCAAAAGAGAAGCTCTGATGATGTTGCGGAAATAGAGCACTTTTCCTCAAAATCCTTTGAAGTCAATGCAACACTCACTCTGAGAACTGAAAGAACTAACACGGGAATAAAATCTCTTAATTTGTAATTGTTGAAAGTGCTTCACTCAAATTGGTATCTGTGTCTGTGTCAAGTGCCCAGCTAGCCCAACTGCAAAAGAGATAGACACTCGAAACTTTCTCCTAAATTGGCAACTTTTAGAATTTGCTCATAAATTTACAGTGTTTCACAAAGTCAGCAGCAGTCAAGAGGAGAGATTTGATTTATTAATGGTCCGGGTTCCTGTTCGAGAGAGGCGCTCATGACTTTTCGACTTTGACCATCTTCCTCTGGATGAGCTAGTGATTGTCCATGCATCTTGCGTAAGAGTCATCTAATAGCATTGAAAGCTATTTGCTTATTTACTTCAAACTTTTATTTGAAAAATGAAATCACTTCACTCAAGTTTTCAAAATTATGGTTTGTAAACTATTAAACTTAACTTGAATTTTTAATTAGTGCGTGTACACTTTTGAATTGGATAAACGCCCACTAGCAAATGAACTGTTGACAGGGAGGCAAATGAGTCCGCCTGTTTACACGTCGTCAGTCGACTGAGCACTGAATTCGGGTAGAACCAGACCAGTTCTCTAGCCGGATTCGAAGACTGGTTCAAATCGAGTTGAATCCTGGACTAGCACTAGGGTAGAATTCCAAACCAGTCCGGTTTTCCTATTCCTTCCTTCGTAGAAATCTTTATTGCGCGCTTTCCTTGGGCTGACATCCGCCACCCTGTCGTCTTCTACTCCAGAAATGAGAACGAAGGATCTGCGTGTTCAAAAATCCTTAAATGGCTAGGGCTCGATAGGTTCCATTTCTATAGGGAAACTCAAATTGAATCACCTTAACAAGGGTAAGATATATCTTAGAAGCTAGGAAACTAGTACAATCAGATGTTCTAGTTATGCATATAACTAAAAACCTGACTTTTTCTCATGCCGTCTTAGTCAGTCTGACCTTTTCATTTCAAGGTCAAGTTCTAACCTTACTATAAGAGAAAATATTCGGAATTAGTGGTGGGGATTGTTCTACCGTTCACTACATCCTTAAGAAATTGCATTACAGAATAGTTTAATCAGTAGACGTATCAACCTATTCAGTCCTTGTTAATGTGACAATACTTCCTTAATAAATGTCAGAAAAACCTTGTTGCGGGTTAGAGACGAATTTATAGTTCCACGAGGACGACATAATGAGCCAGCCGCCTTGATTGGAGTAACTCGGGGAGATCAATATCTTCGGAATGAAGTCAAAGTAATTATAATGAAAGCGGGCTAAACTACAGTAATCTATCGCACACAACACTGGATTATTGGAGGTTAAACTTCCAAACGGAGCGAATTGCTCATTGCTCGACGTTTCCATTTCTAAGTGTGAATTCTGAAATAATAGCAGGGTAGAAATAAGAAAGTTGGCCTGGTTTGGAAGGCGTTAGCTCGTAGTTGCCAAAACTCACAGGTCTCATGCTTCATCCGATTGCAATTAAGCAACGTCAGGTATGTGAGAGATTAACCACGAAATTAAGCGAGTGTTAGAATTGATAAATGGTTACAGTACGAATGAAACGTACTTCATTACATATGTCGGTCACATACTCCAGAGGTAAATGCACTTCAGCTCTAACTTAGCTCAAAACATAGTAAATAGTAAAAGTAAAAGTAATAGTAAAAGTTGGATTCAACAGTTGACCTAAAATTAATTAATTGTAGCAGTTGCAATGATGTAAGCAAAATTATGTGAAAAGGAATGAAAGGGTCTTTCCAAGTTGCAGAAAAAATTTATTTATTACAAAAATAAGTCACACTCCAAGTCATAAGCCAATTCTACTAACAAAATTAAGTTTGTGGTGAGTCTTTTGCATCATTCTTCCCTAGAGAAAACTTTCGAGACTTTTTATCCCTTCTTAAAAATCTGTATGTATCCTTCACAAAGAGGTAGCTTAGTCCGGACACAATAGTCGTTGTAGCTGTACAATACCTGGAAACAATTGAGAATATCACTTCATTAGGTCATCAGTTCTAATGTTTATTATATACGAGTATTTTTCCAAACTTACCACAATGCCTCTAGATACGATTGTACATCGTAAGGAATAACAGTTGACACAAGAGTAGCAGCAACGAGTCCTAGCTGAATTCCAGTATTGACTTTAGATATGAACGTTGGGGCAAGTTGAGCTGTGGGGTGAGTTACGTTAAAATACTTCTCTACCGTCCTCTGGAAAATAAAAGCAAAAATTGGAACTTTTAGTGCCGATATGAAATCTTAAGGGCGAATAAATACACTTTTCATAAACAAATGAGGTAGACAGTACTTACTGGTGGGTCCAATGATTTATAGCGTATGTAAAAACCAGCTGAAATTAGCAGCGTATCTCTCGCGAGGATCAGACAAGTTAAGGCCACTGTATAAACACAAAATCAATTAAAAATATAAAATTACTAAGATTTTATTTTTAAACCTCTCTGACATGAAATAAACGCATTATAGATGCTTTGCCTCATTTAAATTACTTAGCTTGATGAACTCACAATTGTCAGTAATTTTGAAGTGTTGTTAAACATTTGTCAAAATTTTGAAATAAACCTTTATCCGAACAATTTCCTTAAGCATGATTTAAGGAAGTCTAGTTGCTTAATCCTGACACGTTCGCCATTATCTGAGATATTACACTTAGGCTAGGCGGCAATAGTACTTGAGGAAGAATGAACGAACGGAAAAGGAAAGTAAAGAAAGAAAACTAACCTGGAATGAAATCCATGTAAGTGAGTGAGATGAAGAGAACACCGACTAATATTTTATCAGCCATGGGGTCCAGAAAAGAGCCCATGACAGACGACTGGGTAGTCCAGACTCGAGCTATCCATCCATCTAACTGCAATCCCACCCGACCCCATAAAAACCATATGGCTTTATTTTAATAGATTCCTTTCACCTTACTCTTTCTTTCTTCGTTTACTCGACCATTTCAAACTTAAACCAACGCAACGCAACGCAATTCAATTTTCAATTTCTTCACTAGGCCAGCTTAGTACTGTGATAGCAATGTTTCTTTCTATAATAACCTCGGAGCAAAACTCGTTACTCTACAGGGAAAACATTATTTTTGCAATTAAAAAGAGATGTTTTACTTTAAACTGACCAAAGAAGTATAGGGGAATCGATACAACAGAAAACGAAGAACTTAATTATACTCTAGACTATGCGACTGAGGAAAATGGTCTAATATTTCTACCTGGACTCGACAGACAAGTTACATGTCAAAGAGTGATGAAAAGCTGATAACTCACCAAGTCAGTTACACCGGCCACAACAAAAAGTGCCAAAGCTGGTTTATATTGCTCGTTGATGACCATGTAGCCCAGCACAGGGGCCATACCCATCCTGGCAACACAGAGCAAGTTGGGGATTGTCCAAACATTTTCCGTCTGGAATTTTCAATTAAGGAAAAATGTAGAGAAAGATATAAGCATGTCCAAAACAGAAAAACTAATTTAAACTCTACGTGACTCGTGACGAGACACACAAAGAAAATAATTATAACAAAACTCGACGAATGTTTGTCCTTTCGAATTGATGATTTTGCTCATTTCCAATTATCTTCGGAAAAACCATCTACGTACATCATCTCTAAACAATTTGGGTAAAAGAAGTGGTCGAAGCTACACACTGGTACTGAGATACTCGGCTACCCGGAGAAAGTGTCGAATTACCTCCCACGAATCCCGTGCCCTCTCTTTCCAGTTCTGATCAATTTTTACTGTACTGACGAAGCGTCCGAAAACAAAGCGTAGGTTTCGTGGTAATGCGATTAACGGTAAATCCACATATTCATTGCAATTGCAAGATACGACAATACGAGAAGATTTGTTCTAATATTCACGGCCCTGCAAAATATTTGAAGTCAATATACAATGCCTGCTGAGTCTTTTAATGTTCTAATCAATGTCTAACGAGTCAACTGAAAAGCCACATATTGCACTGCTTAATTAAGTTTGATTCTGTTTTTGGCATCTGTCTTAATAAAATTAAAATTCGAACAACATTTAGTAAAACTCAATCTCAAAAAGAAATGTATATTCCCCCACACTTCTTAAAAATTGATGCGCATGATAAAGCACATGATGTTTTAGATTTGGAATATTACTTTCGCCATTCTTTATAACAGCAAAAATTAAAACTCTGAAAGTAAAACATTTTAGTTTTTAGATAACTTCAAGTGCTAGCTTGCTGATATTGACTATAAAGCACAGAATTAGTACAAGCGTAGTGAAAACAGCAAACATCCTGGGACAATATTCTGAAAGGCTAGCAGCCAAGCAATTTAGCATGGCTGCTAGCCTTAGATCTTTAATGTTATCCTAATTTTTAATTTATAATAATTTAATTTTGTTAATTTCACAGGATACCATAGCTGACCATGTAGTCCTGAATTTATCTTGAAGGCACATGTTATTAGTCGACGTGTTACTGCACTTTACCTTTAAAGGAAAACATTTGGTTTGAAAAGTTGAAATGATTCTCCCCACTGCTAATCTAACTGATATTGATTTATGACTGGATGCTGATTTTAAGGGAAAATCTTTGAAATCATAAGTTTCTAAAATCTTAAGTAGATAAAGGCGATTGATGAATTTTGTATATTCTGGATTCGATTGTTTAAGAATTCTAAAATTGACCCTTTAAATATAAAATGAAATAAAACGTAACTGCATGAATTTGAAACTATGGTGTGGTAAAATAAGTAAGAGCTCATATGAACCTGAAAACTTAAAGAGCCAATCTACTAAATATGTGTACAGAATTGCAAGATATTTTGCCCATTGTCATTATTGTGATTGAACTGTGCACCTACGACAAATCTAATGTTTCAAATATGATTCCTCACTCACCAGTTTACTCAGTCCGTCGTCCTCCTTATGACGATCCGCTTTGATATGGGTTTCTTGAAGACGGCCTTTCCAAGAAGTTAACGTGGAATGAATTTGTCTTCTTCTTACTTTTAATATTTCTGTTCCTCGCAAACTTCCGGCTCCAGGATTATTGAAATTCCAATTGCAACATTGACTGCCAGTGGGTAAGCATGTCCTTTGAAAACTTCGTCGAAAAGGTCTGAACCAAGAGTACCCAATTCCGAGTCTCAACAACATTTTATTCTAAACGTACAACGTTTTTTAGGTATGGTTTTTAGTTAGTTCCAACTTTCCAATTGCTAACAACCAAATTCATAAATCAGTTCATCGGGAACAAATTCAAATTCTTTCCGCGTAAAGAAAAACACACAGAAGAGGTTGGGGCAAATAAATTTCACAATAATTTCACAATAATTATTTTTGTTGTTTTTAATGACAGAAAAAATTAAACACAAAACGATGCTTGGATGCAAGATTACACGATTGTACATAATTTCATGAAATAATTGAATAAATAAAGTTAGCCAAAACCGAAGGAGTTGTGAGATTTAGCTGCTAACGTTGTACGAAATTAAATTCCATCCTTAGATTGAGTATAAATTGAGAATTTGACAGATAATGGAAATAAGAATATAATTTTTGCAATAGTATTTGAGAAGATCGATTGATTCGTATACTCAGAATTCGATTTGCTGTTTAGATGTGTACATTCATTCATACTGCCACTGTCATGCATCCATGCTATGTAATTTTATCCATTCTACTCTACTCCAGTTTCCCTAATGAAATGGAGTCGATTCCGAAAAAGAATTCTATGTTCCAATGGTTTCTCTTTTCTTATGGTGTGTCGTGTACTACTGCTCAAAGACGTGGCGAAATCGAATAGCTCGGCGATTCGGGGTTTCGAGTTATCAGGGTGATTGAAGTACACCGATTTTCAGTTTTGAATTATTACGTGCAAAGTTCAATTGTCAGCCGCGTTTGTGAAATGCGTGTGTAATTTAATTGCGTAATAAAGATAAAACTAAAGTGGTTGGAAGATATCAAAGCATCCGAATCCGAGTCTTGATTGAACAGGTAATATTTAACCTTTTCCCAATTTTCTACGTCGTTCATGTTCAATTAATAAAACCTGATAACAAGTACAACTTTTATCAATTTGACGTGCATTGATTGAACGAATCAATCGTATTCCCATGAACTGTGTTTCCTTGTACGTGTACGTTACGTACATGCAGTATTTATTGTGGCTTAAATCTTGAGTGTCAAGACTCAAGAGTCGAAGTGTAGATAGATGATGTAGAAATGAAATGACCAATCACGTCGTACATGTGCCGTTCACAGTAAACACTAGAGAGAATGTAAATGTAATTTAACCTCGACTTTGTTGACGTATGCAAAATGTAAACATGATTCTTGCATTGGATAAGATTGACTGACAGAGACAGACCCAACCGGTAGGTTGATTTGTGTGAGAAAACTTTCACTCTGTTCTGTTTCTGTAATAATTTTGCCTCTCACCTTCTACCTTGACTTTGAACTAGTTTCGTTGCATTCTCTGTCAGACCCTGTAATCAGTAATCGTGATACTTTGGACTTGCTACAAAGGGAATATCTTACTTGGGTTGTTCTTGTTGTACCAGCAGCATTCACGCTTTGACGTAACCGTCTGTCAGTTGTTCTTCACTCATTCTCTTGTTGGGTTGTTTCGGATTCTTGGGTCTACCCTCCACCTGAAAGAAAGTTAATATAAGTCTAGATTTGGGAAGAAGAATCTTGGAGGACAAAGTTATGGCACCATCAAAGGTATGATATACTATTTTGCACTTTAGTAAGAAAGAATCAAATTCAAAGATTTAATAATGCAATTTGTCATTAATTTACAGACGTCTACTACAGATCCAGAGTGCGATGACCGCTCTGACGTCACATTGTATGATCCGTCGCTACTGGAACAGTTGAATCTTGCTGACAATAAGGATGTCAAATTTAGCCCACCGATTTCTATTTTGAAGCCGGGCGACGGACTGGTTACGCGACCATTGAAGAGATTAGATTTCACGAAAGGTAACAATCGTTACTTAATTTTTTGTACAGTACAGATGTACAGAGCATTAGGGGCATTGTAAGATTTGTAATATTTGAGAATCCCCTGATTGCATTGCATGTTTTTGTCGAGTTTTATTTCGCAATAAGTAAAGCTGCCGTAAAGTTTTACTAAAGCACTGAAATTATCACAGGTTTTCCGAAGATTTTGTCACAATTGACTGTGGTTGGAGATATTTCTGAGCAAAAGTACCTTGGTAAGTATAAACTCACAAACTATGTAAGATTGTCTGAAATAAGTGTGATCACAATCATGAAGATTGAAGAAATTGTTTCGTTCTTGCTCCATAGAAATATTTAATATTATGAAGAACACGCCGGATACATATTTTGTCACCGTAATTGAGGATCTAAACACCGGGCAAGTGGTTGGAGCTGCCACTTTATTGATTGAACAAAAATTTGTTCATGAATGTGCAAGAGTAAGTAATTAATATAATTTATTTTTCCTCCTTTCATTAGAAATAGTATTTTGGAATGAGCTTCCATGCATTTGTTTACTTTTGAAATTATAATTATATTTCGCTATTGTTTTACCCAGAGAGCAAGGATTGAAGATGTTGTCGTCAGTGATGAATATCGAGGGAAACAGCTAGGAAAACTGTAAGTTAAAGCAATAGTGGCAACGTTATCCAGTTATTTTATTAACTTGTAATAATTTTCAACATTTAGATTAATCGCAACACTCACACTTCTTGGAAAACACGTAAACGCATACAAGATTACATTGGACTGCAACGACAAAATGACTCCATTCTATGAAAGCTTGGGGTTTTCCAAGGAAATGGGAAATTGCACTACACTTCGGATTAGATATTAATACAAAATACTAAAAATATGCCAATACCTTTTCTCTATTCAAAATATATAAAACCTGCATTTTTTCCAACTCAAACCTACGTACTGTTTGTCACAAATTCTTTAAATTCAGCTTTAACACGGTGAAAGAATTGCTCACCAAAATTAATCAGACATAATTCCTGATTAATTGTAATTAGTGAAAATCCTAATGTACCGGCCCTCGATCAATTCCATCTTGTCTATGTCCTGTGGAAGATTTGCTTTTAAACAGAATGAACCACAACCAGACTTCCCGTTCCTGTTTATGCTAATGAGGCTCTAGAATTGAGTAAGTACTTGTAGTACAACCTGCATTGAACTGCTGTCAATAATAAAAATAGGAGATAAGAAACCTTTGTTTCTTCAAATAAAAATAACGTGGCCCATCGTGCACGTATATTGTAACTGTAATTGTCAGGGAAGTCTAAATATTCCGGAATGAAATGAAGCGGAAGTAAGATAAATGTTTTCATGTTCGTTCACTCATCAAATTGATTTAATGACATGCGTCTTCGTATGGTAACAAAAATGTTAAATTATTTTTCTCATAAAATATTACAATAGCTTGTTAAGGTTAATCATCAAGTTTGACCTGAACCCTCGCTCAGGTTCCAAAATTTATACCCTCTAAAAATCCTTTTATAAACCCAGCTCGTATATCTTGACATTCCTGTAAATTCATCGGAGGTAAATCATCGCTACAATTTAAAAATTTTAAATAATAATTCAGTTTCTCTTCCTGCATCTTTTGAATTTCTTCTTTGTTTTGATCATCTTGGTCAATCTCTTCCTCTTCATCATCAGTATCTTCTTCATCTTCTTCGGAAAAAGTTTGCTTTTGATTCCTATTTGGATTTGGATTTAACAGGTCCACAAACTCAAATTTATTTGGTCTGGGCTGTGACCGTGAAATCGGATGATTGGATGCGCAACCAAAACTAAATAGATCTACAATTTAATTTAAATATGAATTAATTTCAAGCAATAGAAAATACAAAATATCTTTGGATTAAATTAAAAATTAGTTACGAACGAAACAAATATAAGCTGAGAATCCAAGAGCAAGAGCACTGAAATTTCCTTGATGTCACCATTATTAAAATTGTTTTGTTATACGTACAGTCAAGACTTTTGACACAAGACTGAATGAAATGAGGAAAACAAAGCAAGTGAGAGAAATTTAATGAAATGAAAGTCGTTCTTTTAATTTCATTACATTGTAGGCGCAGTCAACCAGGGATTTCAAAACCTGTTCTGTTCATCAAGCTCAAGAGTCGATCGGAACTACTCATGACAAATAATCACGAGAAATATAACTTTAGGCAATGATGTTTATTTTTATATTCATTTGGATATGGGTTAGCAATTAGTCTGCTTTCAGATCAACATCGTGCTTTATTCGCAAAAATATGGCAAAATTGTCATAATACTGGCTTCTAAAAGTGTTCTTTGCCTGTATTGGTGGTAAATCATTGTTACAATAGCTAGGTTTTAGGTAATCATTTTGGTTTCGCTTTCTTCCTTCTTTTAGTTTGATCATCTTGGTCAATTTCTTTGGTATTTTCCTCCTCTTCATCTGCATCTTCGTCATAATCTTTCCCATTTGATTCTGAACTTATTTTCTTATTTAATTTTGGACTTAACAGATCCAAAAATTCTTTGTCATTATCACAAACCATTTCATCTGGACGGACTGGAGTGTCAGTGTGAAATGAAATAAGAAGTCGGACTGGTGGATGCAAAATCAAACAATAAGTTGTTTATTAAGCAATAAATACGAGCAACGCTGGATTGAGACTTCATTAGGCATAAAAAGTACAAACATTGAAAGGTTATCGTAATATGGAGTAACTCGAATTCATACGAATGAGCAGGGTCAGGCAGGATTAGATAGTCCTTAGGTGTCAACTAGCCACTTATGCAGGAAAAGGCCTTCTAAACTTGGAAAGTTAAGACGAATTGAATTTTTATGTTGACAACTGGTTGATCCATAATTTACAACAGCATTGCATTTCAATTCAATCAGAGGTGCGATTACTTGATTTTTCACCCAATATAGCCAGATCGTGTCTCTACTATCAAATTTTTCTTGCACCCAATTTCATTGGCCCAGGCTTCACAGATTTCTTTGTCTCCAGTTCCTGTTGGCGAGATAATTTTCTTTCTTCTCGTCGTTTTCTCATCTCCTCTTGACGGCCGCTGGTGGTATCAGTAGACACAGCGGAAGAATTATTGCTCCAGTCGTCTGTTCCCCAGTCTGACAATGTGCCATTTTCATGACTCTTTGCAAATGAACCCTAGAATTATCAAGCACAAAATATAAGTGCTGTAAATACTGGCATAATTTCTTAATTACGTAATTCCGCATGAATTGGCTGTTACCTTATCACTTGTTGAGCCTATCGAATTGAAAAATTCATTTTGACTTTGGCGAGTATTGGTTTTGGAAGACCAATTGATAGATGAAGCTGAGTCAACGTCTGGACGTGTTTCAGGAGTAAAATCATTTTCCTCGAAACTGTCCTTCTCATCCTGGTATTAAGTAAAATATTAACATTATACGTTGGGTATAAAAGAACGGATTACAATATTTTTGTAGTGAAAATTACGATTACATTAAAATAGAGATTATAGGTCAGTACGAATTCCAATAAAATAAAAAACTTTACCGTCTCTTCAATTGGCCAAGTATCCCATCCATCATTTCCACCGGGTGCCTTGTAAGAAAGGGTCGATCCACCACCACTTGAAACATTAGTACTTTCTTTATTTGTGGCAGGCGTGTCGAAACTAACAGCGGCTTGTTTATTCGATAAATTATCTTCTCCATCAATAGACCCCCAATCCTCATTATCCCAGTCATCATCATAGTCTGTCGTAGACTCTTGACCTTCGGCTGGAGGTTGTAAATTATCTCTTTCTCCAGAGGGTGTTGAAGGAATACTAGAAGTCGTGGTAGAAGTACTGCTGCTTGATTGACCTCCAAACGGATACCTTCCCTTTGTTCTGGGAGCACTTGGAACGCCAGGTTGACCCATTTGCCCAAGTCCGGACTGCTGTGATTGACTCCTGTTAAACTTGGATGTTAGTGCTGAGACTGCCCAGCCAGCCCATGTCGTTGCTATTAATTTCAAAGACAAATAAACATTAATTTAGATTTCCTTATGCGTACAACATAATGATATAATCTGCATCAACATACCCGAGTCTGCAACCCCAGGAGTACTGGTGTCGACATCAGCCTCTATTATTTTCAAAATCAATGAATAATTTCAATATGCTGGTAGTATTCCTTAAAGAAGAGATGGATAATACATACCGTATTTCTCCTTCAAACTGGGATCCTCCGAAACTTTTTCAAGCTTTCCTAGGAATCCTTTTATGGTTTTGAAAACATTGTCCCTAACACTTTTATCATTGTCACATGTTAGCGCAGCTAGGGCTGGCAAAATTCTTGTAGATACCTCGGTGAGAAGATAATATTGCTGAGTAGCAGCAAGAGCCAAAACACCTACAACGTATAAACCAGGTTTGCAATTATTATTTATTCACAACTGTAACTAAACAAAATAAATTATTTACCTGCAATCCTTGCCTGTGGAAATGTGTCTTGAAATACACGAGTGAATGCCGGGATTAAAACCTTCCGTCGTGTCTGGGGATTAAGATAGGAAGATATTTTCCCCAAACATATTGTTGTGTTGGTTCGAATTCCACCCTTATATAATGCACAAAAAATGAACAATATTAATAAACAGGGTGTAATTGATAAGACATATCTTCAATACCTGGTCATCTTTAATCTGAAGCCTTGCGAAATGCTTGAGTAGCTCAACATTCAAGTTGTTGTAATTCAGTTTTGGAGCCAGGTGCAACATTGCCTGCATTCAGTATAGAAAATTTTTTTAAGTATTTTAAAACAGTTTAGAAGTTCCTGTGTTGATAAATTAACCTTTATAGTTTGTTCTCGAACTGTAGGATTAGTATCCATGAAGCCGGTCACTAGATAAAACAATTATTAAGTAAAAAAGAGAATGTGGAGTGAAATGTGTGTTGGTCAACGTCAATGCGACTCACCTACGTGTGGAAATATTTTATCATTAACTGTCGCTGGTTGCAAGTGATCGGCGAAATGTTCAAACTGCTGCAGTAAGCGAACTCGAGTAGCTCTGTCCGTAGATGCGAATAATTTAACTACACATGGCACGATTTTGCTCTGATAGTCAGCTTCATCCAGAAGTTTTCCAAGCTGAGAATTAGAAATTGCTTTTAAAAACATCGATTTTACATAAAACACCTTAAACCTTGATTTTCTGACCTTAAACAATGACGAGAGAACGGATGAACCAGCATTGCCAAATTCGAAGGCGTTCATTAGCTGGGGTAATATTTTATGCCGACAAAGATCTTGAGGAAATTTGTCCAGTACTGTTGGAAGACCGTTAAAGAAACGAGTTTTCTCATTTTGCTCCTTGATTTGAATTTCTTCCAAAAAGAGTAGAGAATCCACCAAATCATTCTTGAAGAATCCTCCCGGTCGTCTTCCTTTTGCGATTACTTCCGAAGGATTTGGCCGTTTTGCAGCAGAAGCGACGACTAACTCATTGAATGTCGTTCCAAGAGATTTTGGTATCTTATTTGTATTTTTTAATGATGACTGTTGTATTAATGCTCCATTAAAAACTTCCCAAATAAGAACACCAAGACCCCACGAGTCAAGACTCCATTTAGTGCATTCTTTTGAGCCGCTCTTGACTTCGGGTGGATCAAGGAGATTTAGAGTAGAAGGAACTTTTCCCCCATAAGAAAAGGAGGAAGGATCAATTCCCACTCACAAATTCTACCCCTCCCAATTTCCATTCCCCAGCTGCATTGACATAAACTGACCCCAAGTGAACGTTGTTGTGCCTCAGATTTCCATCATTTATTAAGAAACTTAGAGCTCGCTAGAATTTAAAAAAATGGTCAAATGAATGTACGATAATACTTGGGTTTAGTTTGAGCATCATATGAAATATTCGTATCTACTAACCGTGACTTGAAATAACCCCCACGTAACAGATAGGTCAGTTGCAGGATTCGTTTTGTCCAACAAATGTTTCTCCAGTGGTTCTACATATTCTGTCGCCAAATAAATGGCCTTATCAGACTAAGGGAAAATTAAAATTAAGATCATTTAACGTACTAAGCGCATTTTTAAAAACAATTTTTAGTTAAAAACATAAAAAGTTAGCAAACCTCAACACTATCTAAAAATGTGAGAATGTTTGGATGCCTGAGAGTTTTCAGTCGTTTTATTGCTGCCTTTGAAGCTTCGATTTCTGCAGGAGATGAGTTTTTCATGTCCAAAATAAACACGGTGACATCTTCCCCACTTCCCTAAATTGACATGATAAAATATGTACATTTAATAGGTTTAATTTGAATCTAATTACTACTACTATGAATTTGTGAACGAAAAATGGCCATCAGTTAAGTGAAATATTTAAACTTCCGCATTTACCTTCTTTTTTCCTTTGTGAAGTTTCCAAAACAATCTATCTGACTCGAAACGAATTGGATCTCCGATTTCATATGGAAAATCCTTAGTAGGATCTCGCGAAAAAAATGACCACATAATCACAAAATTGTCTCAATCCAAATTATGCCACGAGTTCAAGGCTTGGATATATTTTAAACTTATATTAATATTAGTACGTCAGCAATGACGGACTCAACAACGCATTAAAAAGAAATCAAAAGTCAAAACACAGTGCTGTACATTATCATAGCATCACTTTCACTTTCAGTATGTGTAATCGTCAAAAATGTATTTGCGTCAGAATCAGACATAATCTAGGAAGCATAGTTCCCAATAGTTGTTTTCAAAAGTATCTTATAAGAACAATATAAGGTTCGAAAAGCAGATGGATGGCACTGGATACAGTCGTAACAAAATGTTGACAAGTGCCGCGACTCATGGTTTCGCAAAAAACACGTGCCCAATATCAACTCATACTAATAGTAATTCGATCCTGCCTAGTATGCACAATGTCTCTTTAGGAAATCAGGATTGCTGGAATAAACAGAAGAAACACTTCTGAATCTGGAGTACTTTTGCGTTGCTCTTGAGCTCAACCAAATCACAGACAATTGAGGCTAGTCATTTAATTGATTTCCCAGGAAAAACCAAGCTAAAGTGAGTAGAATTGTGTCATTCTAATTTAATATCGATCATAGCCAACTTTTGGAATTTTAAAAATTTCTAGCTACGTAGAGTGTGGAAATGATGTCTAGAACTACAAGCACTACCGTTCCTTTACTCCTGCGTCTTGTCAGTGAAACAACATCTATTGTAGATGTAGCTGGTAAAATTGTTCGAAAAGTTCTACAAACTGGCAACTTGGATGTAGTAGATAAGGTTATTAATAAAATCTCTGAAAGAAAGGTAGAACTTATTAATTGATTTACTTTGTATTATTTTAGGGTATCAACGATCTCCAGACAAGAGCGGATCGAGCGGCCCAGCAATACATAATTTCTGAACTTTCTTCCCAATTTCCTAAAGCATCAATTATTGGTGAAGAACCGGATGGTGGACCGAAAGAAAATTTGGAAGAATTTTCGTCTATACTTAAATGTCTAGAATCTCCATTTCCTGACATTGTTAAACAAACTGTTCCAGATTCTATTAGTTCAATATCTGAAGATGAGGTGTGCATGAATAAATTATAAATTAATCATTCTGATTCTGAAGTCCAAATTAAACTGAAGAGGTTTATTCGGATTTCAGATTGTCATTTGGGTGGATCCGCTTGATGGAACTCAAGAGTTCACACAAGGTATACTAAATTTTCTATTAGTTAAGCTCAGTGACTTAAGTCTGTCATAAAAATACTTTCGAAACTGCTATAACAAAACTTTTACTTTACAGGATTTTTAGAAAACGTAACAGTACTAGTCGGAATAGCTGTGAACGGAACTCCTGTAGGAGGAGTAATACATCAACCTTTTGTTGCCAAAAATGATGATAAAGGAAGAACAATGTGGGGAATCCCAGGAGTTGGTTTTGGCGGATTTGAATATAAAAATCCTCCAGAAGGGAAACGAATAATTACGACAACACGATCACACTCAACTGCCCGTGTGGAAGCCGCTTTAGCAGCTTTATCACCAGATGAGATATTACGTATTGGAGGAGCTGGTCATAAAGTAAACAACGTTTTCATAAAATATAAAAAAAATTCTATGATAAGGGTCAACAATTTTTTTCCTGGACAGGCTACACTTTTGATGGAAGGCAAAGCTCACGCTTATGTCTATGCTAGTCCTGGATGCAAAAAATGGGATACTTGTGCTCCTGAAGCTGTTCTCAGAGCAGTGGGTGGGATTCTTACAGATTTGCAAGGAACACCTTACAGTTATGACAAAGATGTAAATAAAATAAAACTAGCAATTGTGGCATTGTTGGTCAAATCACATCATTCTCCATTTTAAATTGTTTTTTACCGTCAGGTTGAACATCTGAACGCGGGTGGTCTTCTTGCCACTGCACCTGGACAAGATCATGAATGGTATGTGAAAAATATCCCACCACAAAATTGAAGAACTAGAAAATCTGGATTTGCTTTTCATTGGAGCTACAATTCACCACCACCTTCGGTGCTTACAAACGCATGAACTGTCTTATCTGAGGATAGCATGTAATTAGCTCTCTTTGTTCCAACTGTTGCAGTCAGTCGAGATGCATCGTATTTTCCATAAACTACATTCACACTATTATTTCTCCGCTGTCGGACTCTTCGAATCTGATTTTCTTCCTATAGTAAAAATGATATTATTTTATGTCGTATTGCTAAAATGATTAACAGTATTAACTTTCATACCTGCATAAGATTGCATATTTCAGGATAAAAGTGTGAGTAGTACGGTAATTGATAAAATATGACATGGCCAATTCCTTTTAGTCTAAGCCGACGGAAAAAGTGAGAGCGCTCAGTGTACAACATGAAATGTGCTTGGCCATGGAAGAATAGATCTCGTGCTCTTGCGATTTTTTTGTCCTGTAATGTTCAAATTAGTTTAGCTTCGGAGTTAAGTTTGAGAATCTCAAAATGCTTACCTTTGTGTATTCACAAATTTGTACAAAGCTTGTTTTTTCTCGCTTGAAATAATTTCTTAGCCGAACAAAATCAAAATAAGATGAGACAAAAATTAACGTGTGGCTCATGAGTTTCGTACTGAAATTGGGTAAAACTGTATCCACAAAGTATTTGAACCTGGCGTCGCTTTCTTCTTGAAAACTTGCACATTCAAATTGTTGAAAAAGCTATTCACAGAGTAAAATTCATTAGTAATGTTTAGCCGAACTTAAGTATTACAGTTAGAATTTAGTAATGTCGTAGTGAAGTGAAACATTTAGAATTTCACACACCTGTGGTAATTGCACTGTGATTTGTGAAATGCTTCCTTGGACAAACGGGTTGCTGACTTTAATAAGTCCAGCGTAATTTTTACAATAGCGAGAGAACAATGCATTGTGTTCTGGGCAGATAATTGAGCTGAAGATAAGAGTTTGGCAAAAGTTTTTTGTGAATCCGTCTAATGCCCACGGTCGTATTCTAGCAAAGTCAGTTCCATGGGTTGTGATCGGTTGAAGATGAAGATGTCTCATTAAATGTAAAACATGATCCCAGTTCTATTAAAAAATAATGACAATTAAGATCACTGGTTAAGCCGAATACGTCAGTAATACAAATAAATTGAGTTGTGTCAGCCAAGTATTAACCAAAAAGAGATAATTCTGATTACTAACCTGCATTAAGAAAACGTCAGCTTGATCAGCTATAAAAACTTCAATTGATGACAAAAAATCAAAGTCTCGCCCTCTGAAAATAAAATTAATAATTTGTTCTTTAAAACTGGTTTTCTTCTGCTGGATCATTTGGTTTCATACTTTTCTCCCTCAGCCCCAAGAATCAACCGCAATCCCAACGGTGAGGCAATGATTATATCCGATGCATAAAATCCTGTATACAGCTGGGGTCGGAGTAGAATAGAAAAAGTAAATAGGTAAATAGTAAAGTCTCAAGTTAAGCCAGTAATAATGAATATTCTCATAAATCATAAAATAGTTAAGTCTGTTTCTGTTACCTTGATGCTCTTCTTAGTCACTGCCATTCCAATCTTAAAATTATCATCCACATTTCCAGCGAATGTTATTTCGTGGTCTCGTGGTTTTGGGTTAGTTTTTGGCATAAAAAGGGTTTCGCCACCGTATTCGTTTAAAAATCTCTTCTTGTTTTGAACTGTCCCATCTTTTTGAAATAGTAGTGAAATCAAAACATTCACAATTCTGGAAAGCAACATAAAGCAATGCTTAAACAAAAATTGATACAAAAATCAACTACTCGGTGCTTGCATTTTCAGAATTAAATTAACCTGAGGGCACTGTTCTTGAATGGTGTCAGGATAAGAATTTTAGGTCTGACAAATCCTTGATCGCGAAATTCATCAGGTACGTCAACCTTTTCTGCCATTTTTGCATTATGATGAATAATTCGGATTCTTGTTTTCAAAATATGATTTGCAGCATGAATACAATATGCCTGAAATACAAGTACTTGCCAATGTTACGGCCACAAGGGAATATACTCGCAAGTAATGAGGACTAAATTGACTTACAAGGCGAATTTCATCAGCATTTTCCAAAGTTCGCTGGGGGAAGTAGAAGTCATGATATTTTGAAGCAAGCAGGAGAATTTCATTCTGCAATGTCGTTAGTGGTCCCAGTTGTCCACTATTGTCCAGGCATGCCTACAGAAAACAAATATGATTTTATACTCGAACACTTGCATTAAAACATGAGTCAATGAGTTATACTGAAATTAAAAGTAACCCAACCTTATTAGCGGTTACAATGGATTCATGAAGTTGACTCTTCAGAAATGGTAACTCGTCAAAGTTATTGCAGTTTGAAGGTGGTGTAATGTCAGGTGGGGCTGGAATTTCAACCATTCTGGATGCCTGAATTTCGGACAAGTTTACATCTCCAGTCAGCTTTTCCTCTTTCTCAGACTCTGATTCGACTTTCACTATTCCAGTATACACAAATCGCCCAATATTTGCCCACTCGTATTCAACAGGAGCCGAATAAATTTTTTCTCCTTGAACTTGATTTTGTAGCCAATCAGGCATTTCCCTTTCAAAATGCGTAAGGAATGGATCGACTTTTGTATGGTCTTTCTCATCCTGTATAAATAAGGTTCAAATTAGGTTACGTTACTTGGTCACAATAAGGCAATGAATGTAAGTGAATCTAGGTAATATATACAAACATTTAGTTCCGGGTCAATTTCAGCATCTTCTATCACTGTTTCATCCGGCAAATCGGCCTGATCAGCTTCAAGGTCAGCATCTGCAATTGCACCTTCGGAATTTTCAGTTACAGGAGTTGTGGTTGAGATCGATTTAGATTTAGGTTTAGGAGATGTTCCAACTTCGCTGTCACTATTGGAATCTGGCTCGTCTACGTCCTCCACGTCGTCGCCAGTATTTTTCTCAGACAGAAGATTTTCCTCATCCTCATCCTCATCGTCACTCTCGCTCTCAGTATCAACCCGAACTTCTTTTTTCTTCATTTGTCCAGAAAACAGGCCCAACAATTCAGAGTACGGCGTGGACTCGTTTTCACTTTCTGACTCGGAAGATTCAGGATGAGTTGAATGAGCTCCAAGTTTCTTCCCTTGATATCCATCGTTTGATCGTTCAGCTTTAAATTTTTTAGGCTGAAAATCACTTATATCTTCTGAAGGATGGCTTTCACCAAATTGACGCAAATGAGAGGATTCTTTTCTCGTAAAAGTTTGTTTGCCTGATTTCCCTCGATGGGATTGTCTGCCTCCCCTAAAACCCCGTCCTCCTCGCCCTCGTCCCATACTCAAGGCTTCAAGAATATTTTCAAAAAATCTAAACCAATTATATCGCTTAGCCGGTCGGGTGGCTCAGTCGATAATCTCAAGTCGAAGAAATTAAATCGAGCACATTTTCCGTACACATTGCTGAATCCCAAATTGAATGCAAATGCAACGCGCGCTCAACACGAGAATCGCACTCTATGCCAAATTCGAATTGTTTTGAATCCTAGTTAAATATATATCGTAATTTCTGTAAAATATCACCTAAAGTTATCAACTAAAGTATTTTCTAATTAAATATTCCATTATTCACGACTACTCAAATGCTCATGCGACTACTGCACTGACAGCTCTAACAAAATGCGTCCTTACTTTGCTCGTTTCATATGATCATTTATAAATATTGATTTTACTTGTAATGACAATGTGAGGTTTATATGCACCATTTATGTGTTAATGTGTAAACTGCGGACAACTAAAATGGATGAGATGAGATGGGAACACCAACATTTATACAAATGTTTCGTTCAGACTGAAAAGAATCCGACGTCTTTAATTACATTTATTCCGAAAACGATGGGCTTCCATCACAAACACTGTAATTATGTAATTTGTAATATGCACAGGTACACAAATAAGACTACAATCGTAGAGTTGATTAACAATAACTGGGAAACAATTAGGTTAGATTAGAACCGCAGCATCATAAGGTTCCAATAACCTTTTGGCGTGGGAACGTTCCGAAGTCTCTTAGGCTTAGTTAAAGATCAATCTCTGATCCTATTTCTATGAGTCAAACGTCCAGTAGTCCGGCGTTGGTTGGAGGTGGAACCCTCTGATGAATCTATCTCGTTGGATTTCCCTAATAGTTCACGTACAAACTTGAAACGAGACAAGAAACAAGTCCAAACAATCCACCAACCTGTAAAGAAACAGAGATTTTTACTGCGTTAGTACTATTGTGGAAAGACGGAAATTAAAAATTATAAGCGTAATAAAAGACATAGTAAATACGGGGGCGAGTATCATCAAGGTAAGGTCGTATCATTCCTACAAGGTAGTATACTTAGTTGAAGTCTGTCTGCCTGACTCGCAATTCCTTATACATATCGTAGACGCTTAAATGATTACTTTGACAGATAATAATACGAGTGAAATAAAAACGTATTCTATCCGTACGCCTACTCTTCTATCTTTATATGAAGTTCACAATAAAGATCTTTCCAGTGTCAACTAAAGTTCAATTCAGCTCCCCTCTATAATCTAGCGGCCGGGTCTTTCCTT
>WJEZ01000123.1:0-44781 GCA_009869925.1 Thalassaphorura encarpata
ACTCTTTTTTGTACTATTCAACCGATTCTTCTTGTGATCAACTGTCAGATCCATTTTTACCAATACAAAAGGTACTCGAAATCGAACGTTGGATTTGGAATCCGAAAATTCTTTTCCGGGCATGAATTGAGTGGTTAGAGCCTGATTATCCTTCCTGTAAAAAATTATTGTCGTGTATCAGAGATGGAGAATTGGGCAAAATAGCATAACTTTGATTTTGATTATCATGGACATTAGGACATTATCATGAACAGACCCAATCAGTCATAGTAACAAATTCTTGTCAACGTCCTTAAGGTAATATTTTCTTACTTAAGATCGGCCTTAGCTGTCCCAATATTATCACCAGAATTAGAGTTATCGCCGTCGATTTCAATTCCCTCTGATAAGATTCGATTCTCCATGACGTTCAGAAAATAGTTTTCAATAATAACAGTAGATGTTTAACAATCAAAAATCCTTGACGAGCTCTTTCATGTCTGGTCCACTTTTCCACTTCCGCCGTCTACACTACGTACTTCTACAAATACAAATCTAGCTCTGCTATTCAAGAGTATAGCTTACGGATACGGACCAAATTGTGTATGACTATGAATTGAGCATTTCGACGACGTTGAGGTAACGATAGGCTCAAAAATATCATTGTCATATCAATATTACTTCATGTTGCCCGTATGTCCAGCTCAAATCATTGGAAAATGTCAATTGTGCCAGCCAGTTGTGCTATTTTTATTGCATCCAATCCTACATGTGTAATAACGCTAATGAATGTAACCTCTTTTTGTATGACTAATAGTAATAATTATAAGAATGCAAAAAATAAAAATAATTTTCGTAATTTCAATTCTGTCGTTACCAGCCAGACACATCTCACAGTCGAGTACTCAGTCGCCAAGCCGCGTTTCTCGCTAATTAATCTTTAAATTAAAGCCAAATATCATTAACACCAAGTATCAAAAGTAAACAATTATAAATCATCATATTAAGCTTCTTCCTTGACTTTTATATCAACAGTCAAGAACATAACGAGCCAAGCCGCGTTTCTCACTAATTAATCTTTAAATTAAAGCCAAATATCATTAACACCAAGTATCAAAAGTAAACAATTATAAATCATCATATTAAGCTTCTTCCTTGACTTTTATATCCACAGTCAAGAAAATAACGTGGACATAATTATGACTATGACCCTAGACTGACAATCAATGAACTATGAGAGGTAGCTGGATGCTACACGGACAAATAAAACAAAAAGAAACGCAATAAATATAGACTCAAACAGTTTATACACATGGACAAATGTTACATGGCATCTTTTGCGTTTTTGCCTTTATTTGCTTGGCCAGTCAGAAAGTCACTAGACTGACAATCAATGAACTATGAGAGGTAGCTGGATGCTACATGGACAAATAAAACAAAAAGAAACGCAATAAATATAGACTCAAACAGTTTATACACATGAACAAATGTTACATGGCATCTTTTGCGTTTTTGCATTTATTTGCTTGGCCAGTCAGAAAGTCACAGTTGAAGTATCAGCGTCAACCCTTGAGCCTTGACTTGAGTTGACACGTTGCCAAAGAACGGGAGACAATTAGCACGATGTGTTTTTATTTTGTGTCTCAATTGGCACCCCGTATACGTATTTGACTGGGTGGCCCTTGACATAGCAAATAACTTGACTTGACTCTGGAACAGTTTGTTGGGCATTGTAAAAACAAACACTTGTGCGGAGGTGCGCCTGTATTTGCATTTGCGTTGAATGTAATTTTTTTGCCTTGCCCTTTGCCTTCTAATAATTCATTCTCATTGCCACCCTTGTTTTAATTTATTTGACAGATGTTCGTTTTGGAAATGATCGTTTCATCCTCCTCTCTCAACCCTTATGAGTCTCCGTCCTCCTCCTCACCGTATAATGACTATGATCCACTTCAACAGCCAAAATATTTGGAACTATTTAATGGAGCAGAGAAAAACAATTTTAATTCTGCACCCAGCTGGGCAGAATGGAGTTCGGATCGTGAACGAATTCGATTTTGGTAAGTGGGAAAAATTATGTGTTGATTCAGGAGTATTGCTTATGAATGACGCACGGATAATTATTTTTACCTTGGTTTGACGTAGGAGGTGGAAAAATCGGAATCGACTCAGAAATATTCGAAGGGCAGCTCGTTTAGGATTAACGGCGACGACAGCTGGAGCTGGGGCAGTAACAGGAGCAGGCGACCGAGAATTTAGAAATGGGAGACAAAATCTAAAAAAGAAAAGTCTTCCTAGATCTGGGCATCATCACCATCACCCACAGAATCGTTTCGAGTACAATTTCCCAACAGAAAAATATGTAATGCTAGAAAATATGACGACGGATTCATGTTGTCCGACTCAATTTGAGGTCATAGAGCCGAATGCTGGACGGAATCGAGGAGGTAAGGTCATACCCATACGGGTAAATTAATGAATTTTCTTAAGTCTTAAATAATCCATTTTGACAGGTCATTTGGTTGAATTGTACCAGGATGACATAGTCAAACAACATTTTTATGAATACTCATGTAAATCGGAAGTTGTGGATAAACCATGTCGCTTCCTTGAAAATCGTCATTCCAAACAATCAAAATGTACACAATTGCACACGTATACGTATGCACTGGTCCGAAAAGGTGTTGAAAAATCGGAATCAGATCCTGGACCTTCGTATCCCGAAGATCCTTACTCGGCAAGAGGCTTAGGTCGAGGACATAGCCACAGCCACGGCATAGGTCGCGACGGTCACGATCACACGAAAGGTCAGCCATGGGCCCTGGACTACATTATGATTCGGAGTGGCTGTGCATGTCAAATTGATCAAGGAACGAAGAAGAAAAAACGATTGTTTGGCCGGAAAGGGTGAAAAGTTAAAATGTTCGTTTTAGGGTCATTGCCATTATTTTAATTTTTCATCTTCTTCAACCACAAATATAATTTATTACCAATTAAGTTCAATGCCAGCTTTTGCTTTGCTAGACAGAAATTTAATTAGGCTAAGTTTTGCTTTGCTTCTCATAGTACATCGTCTGAGATTCTCTGTCCTTTGTGATTTTTGTGAATTGTGTGTACAAATGCATAACATACGTATTGTTAGAGATTGAAGAAAACTTTTGAATTAAAACCAAATTGGGAGAAGTTGCTATTCAACATCACCGCACGCTGGAAAATTCCTTCAGGTTGATTTTTTAATAGTTGACTAATATTTTGACTACATATTATTCGCAATACACACGCATTTTCCAAGACACTTAGTTCTAATTCGACTAATTCATGGCTTAAAAATAGTTTTTATATAATTTTCTGAAGCTCTAATGTTTTTTTCACTATATTTTCGCTTGAAAACGATACCCATGTTAATTTGAGATTGGATTTCTTCAGAATCCTTCATTAATTAATAGTTCTGAACTAAATCGAGTTCTACCTTGAAATACTGGACAGTTAAGCTCCCAGAATTAAATTTTTAACTACTTGAGCTACTCCTATTAAAACTACTAAAATGGACTACAACCATATTTTTTGCCATTTTAACTTTGCAATTACGTCGAGTAAAATTTAAATGACCTTAGACGTCAGTCCCAGGGATACGCCCAGTGCAATCACAACACAGATTAATTGTAACGGTGATGAAACGCCAATTATTTCTTAAAGACGCTGGGAGTGACACATCATCCTCTGCCTCACAAGACGCAGCCTCTGTGCCAGTGATCCTTCGCAGGACTTTGGTCTTGTATCGCCGTGGCTTGCATCGAAAAAATCCGTTGAAACAAACACGGGATTTACACTCAGCCGTTCGGACGAAACGGGGATAATGATCCACTCCCATGTCTTCCCAGTCATACATTGTCTGAAAAATATGTTATTGTTATTAATTAGACAAAAATTAGCTAAATCTTAAATGACGTTCTCACCAAGCAAGCCCAAGGAAGCGGTCCATCAGATAAGTCATTCCGTTTAATTTTCATGCCACCCTGTTGGTCAACCACTTCTCGTTTGCGTCGTTTTTCTTCTTGGATTTTTTCTTCAACTTCTTCTCGGGTATTGGCAAAAAAATCTCTTTTCAAGGACGGACCAACTATGCTGCGAGCGGCTTGAAAATGAAAAAAAAAGTTATGAAACAGTTAAATCGTCAAAATTCGAAAAATTAAATGGTAAACTTACCAATAGTGGATATACCGCAATTTTTTTTCCTTCTGGTGGTCGTCTCCTCAACAGGCTCAATGTTCCCAATGCCTCCAAATGGACCCATAAGTTCAGTTTCCTCAGATTCAGGTGGTGGGTGTCCAATATTGGTAGGATCCTCAGGCGCTGTCATTTCTTGTTGTGCGAAATGACTCGGAGCACGAAGTCGTAAATTTTTTGGAAAATGATGTTTAGCATTTGCAGTACATCCGCTTTGAGATGACCAGGAGCAAAATAGGATAAGAGCAATTGCCTAAAATTATAAAAATTGTTAATTAGGATAAATTTAAATGTACAATTTGAATTTATTCTTACCAGACGAGGCTTCATTAAACATCGCCTTAGGGATGGAGGCATGACGGAACTCCGAGAGTCTCTCCGCATTTTGTAATCCCTGAAAATTTACAATAATAATTTCTGACTTTAGCTTTTATCACTCAAGAAAATAATTCTGCCTAGAAAAATTGTTCTAGCACTGGTTTTTATAGTAGCGAAATGAAAATCATTAAGATCAATTTACCCACGCAAAACCTACAACGAGTTTCCATTTCTTTTGATAAAATTCTTTTTAATTTTCAATTCCTTTGAAATTAATTCTAATTCTAAGAAATATGAATAGTTTTGGTTACCTGCGCCAATAAATTGGTCTCATGCAAAGGTGGGCTGTGATGTAAAGATTTGGATCCGATTGATGTTTGCTTTCTAATCTCCAAGAAAGTAAAAGTAACAAGATCTTTGCTCATCCATTTGCTTTTATAACGAGAAGTGAAAACAAGATTCTATCATCATCGGCTAATGAATGTCCTTCCAATTTCAATCAGCAGCAGCAGCGTAGAAATGAAATGCGTGAGCGTATAAAGCAAAGTAATCCAAATATTCATCTTTCCATCTGTTCTTTTGAGTGTCCAGGACATATTGATCTTACAGGGGCTCTACTTTCACCTTATGGACTGAACTGGCGTGTGCATGAGCTTTACGAGTTAAAAAATTGAGTGAACACCTTAAAATCCTCCCTTGTAGCAAAAAGTCAGATTCAGAATTTTGCGTGGACGGACAGATATGAGATGTCCAAACCTCAGATTCTGAATCAAAAGTTGAGTTGTCAAAAGAAACTCAACAATGGTAAAAGAGAAAACGCTAATGCATCCATCTATCCATTTCTCCGCCTCGTTGGAATTTTCTTCACCTATCACATATTTTATATTTGTCCTATCCTTCATTCCGTTCCTTCGCCTTGCCTTGACATGTCACTCATAAAAACAAAGGAAAAGTAAAAATGCTATTTCAAGACTATCAAGTAAAACAACTGACGTCAATGGTCAATGGTCAGTCATCAGGCACATTAGCACAGGACCAGGATTGCAAAACAACCAGGAAATCTCAATCATGCATTGTAACAAGAATATGACACCTCGTATGTTGGCAGATATTTTTTACATTAAGAGCTGGAAAGTTATTAAAAGGAAACTTGTAGGAGACGCAGAATGCGTGGGAGGGCAAATGGCTCTTTTCATTTGCCCATTTCCTTCTAATTCATTTGACGTAGTTTGGTCAACATTTTTGCAAGATAAGGTTTTACTATTAACTTTGGAATTAAAATTAAAATGTACAAATACATTCATGGTCTAAGCTAAAGTAAATTTTTTAAACAATACTAGTTAAATTTGTTAGTCTAATTCTAATTTTAGTACCTGCAGGGCGCTGGACAAAATTAAGGGAAACTAAGATTCAATTTTGATTACTTACCTGTTATCCCAGACTGCGCTGCAGCATCTATATCTAAGTTAGTCAAATTAATTAATTAATTAATCAGTAATATTCCTCAGAAGCATTTAGCACTAATGCTCTTTAAACTAAATTAATAACCTTACGGTTGAACTACTCTGGCGTTGAAACCTGAATTCATAGTCGTATCCTTGGAGTTAAAAAATTTACAAAGAATGTACATATTAGTAATCTTAGGTAGACGTAATCTAAGCACCAGCATCCATCATCCCATAACCATGCACAGAAATATTTTTCTAAACGATAACCCTGAGGAGCAGAAAAGAAAGACTAAGACGAGACTTTTTCTTTGGTCCCTTTCTTTGCTTTTGCTTAATTGGCAGTGTGCGTTTCCATTCGGCAGTAAAAGTGGCAGTAGTGAATAATTTTACAATATGAGATGCATCCTCAAAAGGTCCTAGCTTAGTTTAGCTACCTGTACCTTCTGGATTCGATTAATTATGGCTTTTATCTTAATTAGTTATAACTAAGCGAATTCGGAGTGTGAACGGATCTTTTCTGCTTTCCTCATAGTACATGGGATTAATGCTGTAGCCCAATACTTCAATGTCATACGTCCTCGGTCTCCGAGTTTTTCTCTTGAAGTGAAGAGAAGCTGGACTTTCACCAGAGATCTCAAACAGATCGTCAGCATTCCCACGACGAATAATGTAGCGCATTTTGTCCTAGAATTCCATTGCAATTAATACTTATGAATTAAAAATAATTTACAATTAACTTACCATTGGTTTAAGTGAAGGTTGTAATTGTAAAATACGATATCTGGGTCTTGTATGATCCATAGGGACAAATAGAATTATTTGGTCATCCAATTCCTTGTGATGTTTGTCCAACATTAGCAACGAGTGATCCGACTCTCTCATTGCCATCATAGAGCTACTACTCACATTTGAAGGAGAAGAAAGTGAACGACGATTTCTTCCTCCCCTTGAAGATGAAGCTCCAACTTTGCAAGAAAAGCAACCTTCTGTAGAAATAAAACGATCCGTCCCAGTACCCTCTGAAGTGTACTTGGGGTCATCAATGTCATAGCCTCCATAGGCAGGTGGAGTAATTGTGGAAAGACAATGTCCTTGTCCAATTCGACGATAGCCAGAAGGACATCCGCAAATAAAGCCATCTTGACCATAGGAAGTGCAACCAAAGGCACAAGGGCTTCCGACACAATTGGCACTCACTTGGACACAAATCAAGACGTGTTCATCAAACTGATAGCCAGGCGGGCATTGACATCTAAATATCACAGGAAAATTATAAATTGTTCAGCAAAATATTTTGTAATTAAAATAATTATTTTACCTGTAACTTCCAATCGTATTTTGGCAGCTTGCTGACCCACATACATCACCTGCATTGGAGCATTCGTCTTCATCTAGACACTGATTATAGTACGAATGCTGGGAATATCCGTCCGGGCAAACACAGCGATATCCACCAACCACATTCTACGAAGTATAAATTACATTAATTAAATCTTATTATTAGCTAAATTCATATTAGAATTTACCTGACATCCATGCTGACAACGAGAATCATCCGTGCACTCATCCGAGTCCAAGCATACAGTTCCACTTGGATCCGTAGTGAAACCTCTGGGACAAATACATTTATACGAGCCCATCGTATTGATACAGTTCCCGGGTGGAGGGCAAAGCCCTGCTTGTTCCGCACATTCATTGATATCTACACAATTTTAAAATTAAAATTAAGATTCAAAATTAAGAATTACATTATGTGAATTACCCAAGCACTGATCTCCAACTTGACTAAATCCCTTGGTGCATACACAATTGTAACTCCCTTGAGTATTAACACACTCATGCTGACACCCGTGTTTCCCAGTCACGCATTCAATCAATATCTCGACATGTGATTCCATCAGAACTCAAAGTGTAGCCATTGGGACATGTGCAAATGTATCCACCATCAGTGTTTTCACAATTGTGTTGACACACTTTCGGCACTTGCTCACATTCGTTGACATCTAGCAAAAATCATGAAAATGAAAATAAATTCAGCTCAAAGTCTAATCATAAAAATTCTTTACCCAGACACCGTGTCCCCGAAGGGTCAATTTTGTAACCCTTATGACACCGACATCTGTAAGAACCTTGTGTGTTGACACAAACCCCATGTTTGCACAAGTCCGCCATGATTGCACATTCATCAATATCTGCAAAAAATAACTTAATTGCAAAATTCTTTGAGAGTGCCAAGAATATATGCCTTACCCTTTCCTTCTTTATTATACCCGGCTTCCATGCAAAGTTTTTCATAGGCTGGACTTCCATCCTTGGGGCAAAGTTCACACCGAGGACCCCAAGCCACTCCCATAGTACAGCAACAATCAGCCTTCGAAGTTCTAGCCAGGGAGGTCGAGTCTCGCGTAGTGCATTGGCCAGCAATCAAATGACGGAAGCAATAGCCTTGTCTCCGGTCTAATTTCATATTACATAATTACATTTAGCTTATCTTCTTTGTAATTTTATTAAAAAGTAAGTTACCAATGCAAGTCTGGTAATCTTGTGATGGTTCAAATCCGTCAAAACAATCACATCGATAGGATCCTTCCAAATTTACACAGCGACCATTCTGACACAAACTGGAATCCGTTTGACATTCATTAATGTCTCTACATTCATCTCCAGAGCCGATTTGTTGATATCCATCTAAGACACAAAATCAGCTCAGTCAGAAAACAGAAACCATATTAGAACATACAATTTCCTTACCTGGGCAAATACACATGAATGTGCCTATGAGATTCTTGCAGAGAAATTTACAATTATTAGCAGTCGTTGCACATTCATCCAAATCATTGCAATGTTTCCCATCAGGGGCCAAGGCATAGCCGTATGGGCATTGACCTAATAAATATTCAACGGAATAGTTTGTTATCTCTTGGTAAATCTAGTACACAGGGCATGCGGCATGCACTGACTTACATGTGTACGATCCAATCGTATTATGACATCGGAATGCGCATTGGTGACTTCTTTCTCGACATCTTGAAATAAATATAAAAATTAAGATATTTCAACACTACTTCCAAATGGTAAGAAATTGGATCACTTACTCATCAACATCTTCACAAACATTATTCAGGCCGGGAGCAAAACCTTCTTGGCAAGCGCATTCAAATCCACCCTAAAACGATTATATGTTATAAAAAACGATTCAATTATTACACTGAATTTAGTTGCAAGAAAATATTTCTTACCTCCATATTGTAACATGTCTGAGCACCGGTCCCACAAACTCCAAGCGAAGTGCATTCATTGTCGTCTAAAGCCATAAAAATAATTATGAATATAAAATGAATCTTTGAAATAGTTATTTTTAAACCAACCAATGCATTTGCGACCAGTGGGATCCAGAATATAGCCTTGCGGACATTGACACCGGAAAGATCCATCTGTATTGATACATTCTCCACCATCACATACGTCTAACATGATTGAACATCTATAAAATACAGATTGATTAAAAATACGACTCAAAACAGGAACTAGTCTAACATTATTGTATATTTTCACTTGCTCGTCCAAATCCTGTCCAGTATCTCCACGACCGATTCCGTCAGGGCAGAGTTTATCGAATTCCTCTGTAAAAAAATAAAATACGCATTTGTTTAGAATTCGTAAGAAGCCAAGCTTAAAACTTGACTTACGTGTTCCCTGCCTCGGACAAGGGGAACACCCAGAACCCCAAGCCCTTCCTCCAGTACAACAACAAGTCATTCGGCTAACATATCCACGCCTTGCATTGGAACTCGTACAAACGGCTCGTCCTGTAAATAACAATAGTTAAAAACTAATTACCTCTACAATAAAGTTTGAACGTATGAGAATCGTAGTAAATTTAAAAAATATAACCACCAGTTCCATTTTGCGATGTGTCGTAGCAGAAATCCTGGCGAATGTCAACGCAGCGTTTCCCATCTGGGCTCAAAATGTATGATGGTGGACATTCACATATAAAACCTCCTTCTGTATTTACACAAATTCCTTCCGTGCACAAATCAGGATTTATTTGGCACTCATTCAAATCTGCAAGAGTACATTGTCTCAAAAATCAAATAAATTCAAGACGCTTAAAAAATCAGGTCTAACCTTTGCAATAATTTCCATCGGCGGTTAATTCATAGCCAGGAGGACAAGAGCAAATATGAGAGCCCATCAAGTTTTGACATTTCCCTGGCTTTGGACACGTATTTGGGATCTGAGCAATAAATTATTGATGTGTTAATTAAACAGTCGATTCTATTTAGAAAACTGCAGACGAACCTCTTCACACTCATTCAGGTCACGACAATTGTGCCCATCCGGTGTCAAAGTGTAGCCGTCGGCACACCTGTATGGGACAGACATTAGAGTTGAAAATTGATCAATACGAGAGAAATGATTTATAGTTAAAATGATTTACCTGCAAGTAAAGGATCCTAAAGTATTACGACACCTTCCATTTCGACAAGCACCAAGCATCATTTGGCATTCATCCATATCTGAAGAAAACATCTTATTTGTACTTTGCAACTTAAAAAATAGAACTAGAGTCTATCGATCAATGCTAAAAAATCTTACCTTCACAGTCATTATTCGCACTCAATTTAAAGCCACCATGACACAAACCTGAATAAAATAAAATTGCATTCATTTAGATCGATTGATAATTTAAACTGTCAATTTTTTTACTTACATTTGTATGACCCCAGTGTATTTACGCAAGTCCCATTCGTACAGACTGCTGGATTTCGAACAGACTAAAAATTTTAAAATATTAAATGGCTGAAATGATGAACCAACCCAACCCTAACAATTTCTTTAATCTAATTACCGTGCCCGGAGTAAGACATTCGTCGACATCTGAGTGAAATTTGAAAAGCAAATAATACATTATTACAGATTCTATCATTATACATTACAAAAAATAATTTCTGGCTTACCAATACAAGAATCTCGAGTTTGAGTCAAAGTGAAACCATTTCGGCAAATACAATGGAAGCCTCCCTGGTAATTATTACATTCACCATAGCTGCAAACTCCTTGGCGTTCCAAACACTTTAAAAAAATGTGAATCAACGGTTATCCCAAATTGTCCTTCAGTATAACTTTTTGAATTGAGATTACCTCATTAATATCGAGACAACCTCTTTGACTGTGATCGAGTCGATATCCTTCAGGACAACGACATTCAAAGCTTCCTGGAATGTTTAGGCATTGAGCATTCCCTTGACATGGATTTGGACTTCTACTACATTCATTGTCGTCTAAAAATTAAGTTTTAATTAGACATCAATGCTATATGGTCATTTGACAGTATCGTTTGACTTACCTATGCAAGAATGCGATGTCTCATCATAAATAAAACCTCGGAAACATTCGCATCGAAAGGATGTTGGTGTATTAATGCAAACACCTAAAATAAATATTGTGATAATTAAAAAATATTGTCTAAGAAAATTTCTAAACTTGAGTTTCATATCCCAAATAGAAAATTAAAAATCAAAGCCACGACATAATACAAGTGTAAAAGCAAAGGGAAAATAATTTTATTCAACAATCTCAGCAACCATCGACATTACATTCACATTTTTCTTTTGATTCCAGGAGACAATAAATGTAAATTATTCCGATGGTTATAAGCAAGAAGAATGGGAAGATGTAGGAGCAAGGAACTAAAGTCTGGAGTACAACTGTTGATCACTACAGAAACTGACATCCAAGACTGTAAATATTCTTCCATGACTTGAGTCGGTGTATCACGGGCACAGTAGAGACCACGCATAAAACAAGCATCAATCATTTCCTCCGTCGTCAAATCAAATATTCCATGGCGAATAATGTCTGCATCCATTACAGCCAACTGCTGAGCATGCGCCAGAAGCCTCCGTTTTTTCCGTCCGCCGGTTGAAAGCCCATGGATTTTGCACAAGGTTCTTGAATGAAATCCATGGATTTTTTTAATGCTGTAAGGCCCACGTTTCTCAGCAAAAATATGTTTGATGTCCAACACTTCCTCCGCTTTAACATTTCCCATATTATCCAATCTTAGAAAAAGAGTCACAGCCATTTCCCTCAGCTCTTCGTCTACAATTTGTTCTGTCCTTTCCCCAATAGATTCCAATGCCTTAGGATAATTGGCAAGTCGTTCCATTTGAAAATCGACCCTAAACTGTTGTTTTTGTTCCAAATTCCAAAAATGAGGGGTAAGAAATCTTTTTGGATAAAAGTAGGCGATTGGAAACACCACATAATTTGCAAATGGAAGGAGAGACACAAGCAAAAATGGTCCAAAATGACGAATATCTTTTGGCATTCGATAATATAACTCCAACTGTTGTCGATTCAATCCTTTAACCCCTTGGGATGAAAACAAAACTTTTTTCTTGATCAAAATGTAATTTTTTGTATCAATCAGAAAACTCTTGAACCCAGTGCCAAACATCAAATAAGCTTGAGTCGTTCGAGGAAGTTTTTGTTCTAGTAGGCTTTGATATTTTTCAAGAAATTTAACAGAGCGAGAAGTCACATAGTTGAAAATGTTGCGTCGAGTTGAGAAATTTCCATTTCCATTGGACTCTGTGAGTTGTTGATTGCTCTGGTTTGGAATTATTGGAAGGAGGGTCCGACGGAGGTTGAGTTGATTTATAAAATTTTTGTTGGTGGTGGCCACTGCAATGTACATGGAGACAACGGGGTCCTAGTCCTAGTGTCGTGAAATATCTCGTGTACGAGTAGCGGTTACGGCAAATGCAGAGCTGAATAATCGCTTGAAGATGCATTTGAAGGAATTTGGAATTTTAAGGCGTAAACCGCCAAGCCAACCGGTCTGTCTAAATTCTCATTTATAAAAATTTGCAAAGTCAAGGGAGCCAGAGCAAAGTAAACTTATAGAATAAAATCAAACCACGGATGCCATAGGAACTAAAACTATTCTTATAAAAAAGTTTTTTTTTCTTACCGTTTCGACACATTTGTGGCATGAGAGAACATTCATCAATTTCTTCTGGGAGTCCAGTCATTGGATTAATCATTGCACCAGGGCGAAGCCCACACATGGATAAATATTCAGCTGTCGGAAAAAAGACACAAATTATCAAAATAAACTCGCGTTTCCATTTCCAAATAATTTCCTTACGTGTTGCAGGTTTTGGACAAGGTAAACAAGCATCTCCCCAAGCTGCTCCCATTGAACAACAACATAGCATCCGAGTTTGAACATTTGCCATGGGTTGAGCACATTTTAGATTAGAGGTGTTGAATACCATGTAGCAAGGCTCTTTTCGCATATCCGCGCATTCACCTAATTAGTCAAAAACAGGTAAAACAAAATAAGAGTCATCATTCATTTCTTAACACTTACGCCCATTCGGAAGAAGCATGTAGCCCTCGGGGCAAAGGCAATGGTATCCCCCATCATCATTGATACAAACCCCGACCCCACATGTCCCTGGGTCTTCAATGCACTCATTGACATCGACACACATGGCATGAGTAAAATCTAGCCTGTAACCTGACGTAACAAAATTATAACAAAATTACATAAGCCTTGCATACCAAAAACAGCCATTAAAGTTAGGAAATGGGCCAATTCTTACCAGGATCACAAGTACCTGCGAAAAAAATATATTTAAAAATTAACCCTTGAAAAATATGATTTCAAATAAAATATTTGTCCTTGTTCTTACACATAAACGAGCCAAAAGTGTTGGTGCACTTGCCATGCTTACAAATATGCATCATTTCACATTCATTGATGTCCTCCAGTAGAGCCTTTCGAAATTCAAATCGTTAGTCAAGTTGTAAAGCAGACTCGACTCAAAATTTTATTTTATTTACCGTGTCACCATTCGGTCGGAATCCGGAGCCTCCAGCGCATAATACGTTGTGTTCATCAGTACCCGGGAGTGGACACGGTTCACAAAGTGGGCCCCATGCACTTCCAACTGCACAGCAACACGTGGATCGTGACATGAGCTCACCAGTTGGACGAGCACATTCCCTTCTTCCATGAGGTTTTCTGCCTCGAGGATCTTCCCCACTGTCAAGGTAGCATTGACTCTTTCGTTTATCTGTAAATACAAGTGAGATTGTAAAATTTCATCTAATTTACTTTTGCTCTTGAGCTTACCAATGCACGCATTGCCTTGCTCAACCAATTCATAATTAGGTGGACACTGACAAGTGTATCCTCCTTGCGTATTGATACAGTAACCGTATTGGCATGAGTGAGGATTTACACACTCGTTGATGTCCGTACAATTCCCTGATCGATAGAAAATCATTTTAATAATTAGGAATTGGAATTTGTGCCAATGTCATTCACCTCCAGTAGAATCCAACTGAAACCCTTTGTTGCAAATGCATCGGAACATCCCATGAATATTTTCACATTTTCCAAACACACATAACTGGTGAAACATTCCACATTCGTCAATATCTAAATCAAACCAGAATTAAGACTAGTTTTTTTTTGGAAAAAGCAAACCAACTTTAACTTACCAATACAAACATGATCATCTTCATCTCTGTTCATAAATCCCATGTCACATTCACACCTAAATTTAAAGCAAGACAGAAATTCAACTATTTTTATAGTAAAATTAACACTTAAAATGCAACTTACCTGTAGCTTCCAGGATGATTTAGACAGATTCCGTTTTCACATAAATTCGGGTTATTTGCGCCTGCAATTTTAAAATAGCATTTTGAAAATTATACGAAACGGCATTGAAATCAAAGAAAATTATACTTACACTCGTCTATGTCAATGCAAATTAAGCCATCTCCTTCAAAACCAGCATCACAGGCACACTGTAATTTAAAAATAAAATTTACATTTATCAATCCCATCAAACTTACGCCTAAACAATTTAAACTGTTGAGTTTTTACCCTAAAGGATCCATCTGAATTAATGCACTGAGCATCCTGATGACAGCCCCCATTATTGACTTGACATTCATTAATATCTCGGCAATGAACTCCATCCCCTGTAAATCCTTCTTGACAGCGGCAATCATAAGACCCCTGTTTAAAATTGTAATGCATTCATTAGTGATTCTTGATTCAGAATACTTAAGTTTAAAAATTCCTCACTTCATTGTTAACGCATTGCGCGTTGTGTGCACAAACATAATTTCCCATGAGACATTCATCCTCATCCGAACAAGATGGTCCAATCTTGATTCAGAATACTTAAGTTTAAAAATTCCTCACTTCATTGTTAACGCATTGCGCGTTGTGTGCACAAACATAATTTCCCATGAGACATTCATCCTCATCCGAACAAGACGGCCCAAGCTCAGGACGAACTGAGAATCCATCATCACATCGACAAATGAAGGATCCCAGGGTATTTTCACAATGCCCCGGTCCACAAACCTCAGCCTCAGCACGACATTCGTTAATATCTTATCAAATGGAGAATATTATTAGAATTTTATAAAATAAAATAATTACATTGAACTTCATACCTAAACACGTTGACCCATCTGGGGAAGGCATGAGCCCAGCAGTACAATCACATTTATAGCTGCCAGCAACATTGCTGCATTTTCCTCCATTGCACACCCGAGTGTTGTCTTTGCATTCATCGACGTCTGTGCATGTTTTACCATCCATAAGGAGCATGTAGCCTGGGCTGCAAGCACAAGAGAAGCTGCCAGGTGTGTTCAAACAAATAACGTCACAACCACCATTGTTCACACTGCATTCGTCAATATCTAAATAAAAATGTAAAACGGCAGAAAATAAATTAAATACAGCACACAAAAATACAATGCAATGCCTACCTTCACAATGAGCTCGATTATTTCCAATTTGTTTGTAGCCTTCACTGCACACACATTGATAAGTTCCCATCATGTTTTCACAAACTCCATTTGAACAAATCCCACTCGTGCGGGAACACTCGTCAATGTCTTTGCATTCTTTCAAATCTGGAGTCAGTTCTAGTCCAGGAGGGCATTCACCTAGCAAAAAAGTTTAGCTTTGTCAGTTCAAGCACAAACCAATCTAAAAAATCTTACATTTGAAGCTTCCAATGGAATTTACACATTTATGGTAGAAATTAAATAGACCACAAGAATGCAAATTACAATGCCTGCCTACCTTCACAATGAGCTCGATTATTTCCAATTTGTTTGTAGCCTTCACTGCATACACATTGATAAGTTCCCATCATATTTTCACAAACTCCGTTTGAACAAATCCCACTCGTTCGGGAACACTCGTCAATGTCTTTGCATTCTTTCAAATCTGGAGTCAGTTCTAGTCCAGGAGGGCATTCACCTGGCAAAGAAAAATTGAACGTGAAAGTACAAGCACAAACTAAAATAAGAAAATTCATACATTTAAAGCTTCCAATGGAATTTACACATTTGCCCCCACGACAAAGACCTGGGGTTCTGCATTCATCGATATCTAAAATGACACAGAAAAAATGGAATTGTCATTACAATGAGTCCTAGTCCTCAAGGAAAACTCTTAAACTCAAATGTTACCCATGCAAACTTGCATCATCATAGTTGACTCAAATCCTGATTCACAGAGGCAAGTAAAACCTCCAGGGACATTTTGACAAGTGCCGTTCCCACAAACTCCAGCCATGATGGAACATTCATTGATATCTGTTCACATTTGGAATTGAATTAATTAATTAGAATATTTAGATATTTACGTTAGCTCTATTTACCTATGCATTTAATTCCATCTTCATCCAATGCAAATCCTTGATTACAACGGCAAGTGTAAGACCCAATTGTATTACGGCACTTTCCATTTTCACAAAGTCCAGGAATCGTTGTGCATTCATTGATGTCTTTTCGTCCCGTCGACCCAGCTCCACGTGGGCAAAGCTGAGTGAATGACTCGGTTCCAGGTCTTGGGCATGGAAGGCCTGTAGGGAACATCTCATGATACAATATGTTTTACGTGTTAATTAATTTTGTCCATTTTCTTACACTCCCTTCCCCAAGCTTTCCCAACTGTGCAGCAGCAGTCTGCACGGAGAAAGTAACTGTCCAAGGGTCGACTGCATACACCATGTTTGACTTGCATGTAACAAAATTCTTCACGCCGATCGATGCAACGAGTTCCATCAGCTTCTAGTTCCAATCCAGGTGGACAACTAGACAAATTTCATAATTTAATTTTAAAAACGATGCTGACAAAAGTTTTAATTCCCAACAAAACTTACGTGCAAGTAAATCCACCTTCTGTATTTACACAAGTACCACCACCTTGACAAATCCCTGGATGCAGATCACATTCGTTGATATCAGAGCAACCTTTTCCATCTAACTAAAAATAGATTGGAAAAATTATATTCGACATAATTTTAATAATACTTTTAAAACTTCGAATTTATACTTTACCTTTGCAAAACCTGGTGGACATTCGCACAGCCTAGCATCGCAAGGTTCACAAGGACTACCCCAAGCTTTTCCAACTGAACAGCAGCACTCTGACCTCAGCATTATTTTCTTCAAGTTTCCTTCACATTTTCCACCCACAGCCTTGGTCCAACATAACCCCTTCCTATTATCTGAAAAATACCTCACTTTAAATTACTCCATAAAAATTTTCAGCGCATTTCGTACTCACCAACGCAAAATTTTCCAGTAGTGTCCAGGATAAATCCTTCGTTGCACTGACAATGGAAACTCCCGACTGTGTTTACGCAACGTCCATTTGAGCAGTAATTTTCCTCTTCCATAACATTCATTCACATCAGCACAAACTTGACTCCTTAGATCGTATTTCGTTCCAGTTGGACAAACACACTAGCATACAGGAATTTTTTTTACATTTATGGCTTATATCTTATAGTTTTTCTCTTCATACCTGAAAACTTCCTGGATTATTTTTACATTGCCCTCCGTGACAAAGTAAAGCGTCAATCTCACACTCATTTATGTCCAGACAAAGTTTTCCAGTCGGGTCAACTTGATAGCCATGGTCGCAAATGCAACGGTATGTCCCAAGTAAATTTTCACAAGCGCCGTTCACACAAATATTTGGATTTTGAGCACATTCGTTTATATCTGAAATAAAAGTAGAACGAATGGTTTAGAATATAGATTGGAATCTGAAAGATTAAATTCATCCAGCGACAATTACCCACCATCACCACTGTGAGTCATTCCTGCACCATGAGGGCAAAGAAGATCAAATTCAGGTGTGCTTGGCATCGGACAAGCCCGACAAGGGGTACCCCATCCCATGGGCATCCCAAGGACGACAGTGCAACAGCAACATGTAGATCTTGGAACTGGGGTTGCAGAAGGAAGGGAACAAAGACCATCCCGATATTGGGCATAACACAAATCTCGTTGAGTGTCTGAAATTCAAACAATTTTGTCATCCTATTCGTGTTTTGTAATATTAATAAATTACCTAAACAAGTTCGTCCATCTGGACCAATGTTGAAACCAGGAATACATTCACATTTGTAACTTCCTTTTTCATTAACACATCTTCCACCTTGACAAGGATGTTGTTCGCACTCATTTATGTCTGAAATCAATTATGAATTATTACATGAATTACAATTTATGTTGATAAATTCCATTACAATATTACATACCAATGCAATGCTTGCCCGTAGGATCAAGTTTATATCCAGGATTGCAGACGCATTTGAATGACCCATCCATATTGAAACATCGTCCATTGTCGCACATCCCGCTATCAGTGCATCTGTGAATAAATTGATGAATCAGTATCACATTCGGTTGCATTAATTCAGATTGGACTTACTCATCCTTGTCAACACAATAGCCTTGATCCGGAGAAGTCACAAATCCATCAAGACACAAACAACGGTAGCTCCCGATCAAATTCTCGCAACGCCCCGATAAACAAATCCTCGGATTTTCAAGACACTCGTTTATGTCTAAAACGAGTAACTTATCATTTCAGCTAATACTTGTAAAATTGAGATAAACTTGGCTTACCAATGCATGAATGACCAGTCGGGGAAAGCATGTATCCTTCTTTGCATTGACATTTGAATGATCCTTCCATATTGACACACAAACCATTTGCACACATTCCTGTCTCGCTGCATTCATCGTGATCTGTTCAAGGGGAAAATAGTTGAATACTTGAAACAGGTATTTCCAGCTTGCATTAATTTTCCCTCACCGATACAAAATCTTCCATCGGATGAAACGTCAAAGCCAACCGGACAAATGCAGTTGTAGCTGCCTTGGGTATTTATGCATCTGAAACCGAAAATCGGGTATGCCATAAATAATTTTCATTAACTACAAATTTTTACTCACCTTCCACCTTGACACAATCCGGATTGAACTTTGCACTCATCAATATCTTCGCATGGTGACATGGGTGACCTTTGCGAGAAACCAGGTTTGCATTCGCAACGATAACCGACTGGAATGTCAATGCATTTGCCTTGGCCACAAATGTCAGGTCTGAGCCCACATTCATCAATGTCCATTTTCCATTCCCCTGGCTCCGCACACAATTCCTTGTAAGTATCTGCACTTGCGGGGAAAACATGAATGCAATGCATTAAATTAATTCAAAAAGTTCAAATTACAAAGTATTTGAATTCAAAATGCAAATAAATATTTACTTGTATCCTGGGAAGGACAAATGTCACAATTGTTCTCATCTCCCCACCCTTTCCCCATGTTAACTCCACAGCAGCAATCCCGTTTAGTCAGACGGACTGAGAGTTTTCCACGACAAATTCCTCGAAGGACGGACGTGAAACAATTTCCTTGACGGGAATCTGAAACGCAATATTTCAGGTCAAGGGTCATATATAAAAAATACTGATTGAGGATAATTATTTCGTACCAATGCAAACTTTCCGATCTTGAGTAGGAATGAATCCTCGATCACAAATACAATAATACCCTTGATCTGTATTTATGCAACGGCCATTTGCACATATCCCTGGCTTGAGGCATTCATCTTCATCTTCACAAGGGCCAGAGACCCCATCCCTTGGGGCTTGACCTGGTGGACATTCACAGCGAAAGCTTCCTGGACTAAAAGTAAAGAAATAAAGCATTGGCATGGCTCAAATCTGAATTGATTAACTTCAGTGAAACTTACGTGTTGATACATTTGCCACCTTCACAAATCCCAGGAATTGCTTCACATTCATCAACTTCAACGCAAGCCCCTGAATGTAGATTTTTAATGTGCCCTACGTCACAGTCCAATTGAGCCGGGCAAGGTTCACAAGGGTGACCCCAGGCTTTTCCCACGGTAGCACAGCACATTTGCCGAGTACACACTACACCCTGGAGTTGACCCCCGCATGAATTTCCTGTAACCTTAGTGTAGCACGGCCCAGTCCTGTAGTCTGTGAATCAAGTAAAAGTAAAGTTTTTTACATCCTGCAAAGTTCCCTTGTCGCCGTCAAAGCAAGAGTAAGACATGAGGTTAAAAGCACAAGCACGGAGGTCTCAAGTCTCCAACCTTAATCGAAGATACGCATAATTGTCATCATAAATTATTTTTGTATTAATCTTAATCGACATCTGGCCCAATCTGAGCAGGTTTAGTCATATTTCCTTTTCTATTACTACCCGGAACATTTTAAGTTCATGCTCTGACGCTTTTATGCATATAAATAATAGGTTTACGACATTAAACTTTCAACCTAACCTCACAACACAACACATTACATTACTATTACAACTACTTGTAATAATTATAAACAGCTGAACTCCGGCACAGAACAGGAAAAGACCCAGGATAAAAAGTTTATACCCTTACATAGCATGTGCATAACGTGCTTAGCCTACTTAATATAAGTTCTAGTCTGGGTATGCCTTAAGCCTATGCATGCATTGCATAGGGAAAGTAAAATGAAACCTGGACCTGGATAAAAGCATAAAATCAACTCATTCATGACCCAAAGTGCAATGCAAGCAAAACTTTTAAAAGAGTTCAGTTCAGTGAACCTAATCTTTGGAATTTTTATACCCAGACACGCTCACGTCATGTCTGAATTTTAATATCCATGCCATTTATAACCTGCGATTCTAATGCAATAGCAATTATGAGAATGAAATATTTATGAACCATATGGAAAAAATATCAACTACTGGAGTCTCATGTCTCACTAATAGACACATTAGCATTTGAATGGCAGGTAAAACACACAAGAGATATTTAATTAATAACCGGTAGTTTAAGCCCATGCAAAACAAATTGATTCGATTACCTACCTGCTTCGCACTTCCGCCCTGTGTAACCGTACACACACGCACATCGATCTGGCCCAATGCATCTGCCTCCATTTAAACAATCCTCACGACAAATTGCTAAATATAACGACAGTACATGTAATTTTAGTTAAATTAAATTGAATCATAATTCTAATATTTTCTTACGTTCTCCACAATATTCCCCTTGATAGCCAGACCGACAAATACATTTGTTATTAATGCACGTCCCACCATTTAGACAAGAGATTTGACACGATGAAGAACCACCATTACCACCACCACCAGTCCCACCGGAAGGTAAACTCCCACCTCCAGGTCTTCCATCTGAATTCAAACCATGTTTAGAATTTATGCATGTATTTAGAAAAATAATCGGATTTGTTTTCTAACAAATTTTACCTCTGGATCCGCCAGAACAAGCCGTCGCGATTGTTCCTCCATCACAAAGACATAAATTCGGTTTATACACATCTTCCAGCTCCACACGGCCGAGTGCAGATTGCTACATACGTTAAAGAGTCAAATCAGTACAAAAATATCTAACAAAGCCTGTATTCTTGTATTCTAGAATCCAAAGTCTAGATTCTAGAGTCTAGATTTCAAATTCTAGAAGATAGAGTCAACTTCGAATGAGACTTTGCCGCTTTTGAGATTGTTACAAGGGAAATATGAGATTTCTATCAACGCTTCCGGAATTTTCGTTTAATTTTTAGAAAATGAAAATTATTTTTAGGTCAATGAAGTTAAATAAGTCCAAATCCGAATAAATTCCTTGAAAAAAGAATTTTTGTAGAAAATGGAAAGACTAAAAAAATGTCATAGACAAACGGACTCACGTATGACACATAATCCCGTCAACAGTTTTTGGGTCCAGCCCGGACAACAATAGTTTCTCACCCTTGAGCGGCACACGTTTGGGCTGAAACGCAAATGTAAATAAATGCAAGATTACAAAACAGACCCAGAAAGTCAGACAACCCTTTCACCTGTTAATTTCTCCTCGACATGTGTCAAGCATTAACCACGTTCGGCATTCCTGACTTAATTGATTTTGGTCGATTAGTTAACCTGTTCGGTTCTTTTTTATTTTACCCGACTTATAGAAGTCAAACAGATAGCCGTAGCCTTAACCATCCATGCGTTGAATTAAAATTCTCTTACCTTCTTACTTCGCAAAGTAATATGCAATCCAAATTAACTCTACGACGAAGAGTGAAGGATGGAATGGATGAATGCACTTATGAATTTGCTCATATCTCTTTCGTATCATATCATAATTTGCATTTTGCATTTGCTGGCTGGCAATAAGCACTGTTGATTCATGTTCCAAGTATTTTCATTTCCCGACAAGCAAATGCAAAATCTTAGGTAGCACTACTAGTTGTTTCTGGTTGTTTCTGGCTACGGGTACGCATATTTTTTTCTCCATGAAATATGACTTGGTTCAAAATGGGAATGGTGACGGAGCATTAGCATTAAGATTAAGATTGCAGAAATATTAATGTTAGGAAGGAAGTTGGCTGCTGCTGAGCAGAAATTACCATTACTACCATGTCCATATAAATACCACACTACGGTCACACAGGCCAAAGTGCTGACAATTGATAAATGAGTATAAAAGGGGTTTGAGAAGAATACAAAAAATTGATAAAATAGGACATCGAACTCTCCAAGTTCGTTAAAACAAAAAGAAAAGAGTTGGGGTTATAAGACCTAGGCCTAAGCCTTGCAATGCAATGCCATGCCTTGACAGGGCAAGAGGTGAAGATCCCATAATTCCTTGCCATCCACCTGTCCTTCGCGATTAGGCCAAAAGGTAAGAAAAAAAGAAAACAATTCCATTAAGAACTTATAGGACCTGAGAAGAGATGGAAGGGTGTGAATGTCAGAAAGAAAGGAAAAGTGACATTAATCCTAATCCAACACTAACAATACAATGCATCGCAATGCAATGCAGCGGCACTGATTGAACCACTGGGAAAAGAATCTTGTTTAATTTAAGTAAACATTCTGTCACACACTTACGACACTCTACTTTGTTGGGTTCTCCGCAGCAGCAGCAAAGAACCACACATGGATTACACAAACAACCCAAAAGCTGGAATGAAAAATATCCCAATTCCAACGGACGAAAGAGCCCTAGTAAAAGATGAAAAACGAAGAACGGTACGTGTTATTCTTGCATGCTAATTTTAGCATGTCTATATCAAATCCTTCAATAACACTAACAATACAATGCATCGCAATGCAATGCAGCGGCACTGATTGAACCACTGGGAAAAGAATCTTGTTTAATTTAAGTAAACATTCTGTCACACACTCACGACACTCCACTTTGTTGGGTTCTCCGCAGCAGCAGTAAAGAACCACACATGCATTACACAAACAACCCAAAAGCTAGATAGAATGCAGAATATCCCAATTCCAACGGACGAAAGAGCCCTAGTAAAAGATGAAAAACGAAGAACGGTACGTGTTATTCTTGCATGCTAATTTTAGCATGTCTATATCAAATCCTTCAATTTTTATAATTAAAATAGATCACAGATCAATGTTAATTACACGGAACGGGTAAGTTTTTGTCATAAAATAAAGATAGAAACTTGAGCTAAATTTAGCTACAATCACAATCTAATATCGATTCAGTTCTCATCATTGGATTAATTTACATGGCTTTTTGACAATTTTTTGATCTACCGCTAGCTCGAGCTAATGATAATCGTCAGATTGACATAGTGTTGCTAAAAAATCTGAACACTAGATACTAGACTCAAATCTGGAGGTTTTCAAGGTGAAATCATAACCGTGACATATTTATATGACACTAAATTAAATGTATTGATTATTTTTCACATCTGTTGCTATATGCGATCTAACACATTCATCATAGAACAGACGTCAGGCGTCAAGGAATGATTCGTGCAACAAAATCGTGTCAAATGTCAGCAAACCAGGCGAATCTCTCCCTCATTTTTCATGTGTGAGTAGTGTCAACTCAATTTGACTGACTGAGTTGACTTCCCTTAAGAAAAAACCATGCGGATGAGATTAAGTAAGAGTTGCGTTAATGACCACACATTGGAGGAAAAGGGTTAAGACACTTTCAATTTTAACTGCCATGCCAGGAGATAAATCCCAAATCTCAAGGCAATGGGACTGTCTAGCCAGAGCCAGAATAAACTTCAAGACATACAGTTGAGTTCAAATGTTGAGTAATACAATCTTTCGTTTCGTTTCCTATTCCCATTCGCAGAAATATGTCGCCTAAATTAAAGTGTCCATATCCATGTCCATTCAGTCCAACTAGAAAAGATCAAGTTCATCCATTGTGAATTATAAACTGGACAGACACATCCAGGACAAAACCGTGTCGTCGTCGTGTTCATCATCTTAGGCATTTTGACAACTTCATGGTGGTCAAGTCCAAATCCTATTTTTCTATTTGCATACAATGCAATAGGAAAAGTCAAGGGAAGACCATTTAGAGAAATCATAAGGCGAGAGAGCCAAGTAAACGCATGGCAGAACGCACGTTCCGGTGCGTTTTGTAAAAATGAATAACCGATAAGAACAAGAACTAAGCCACGTGCAATCTAAAGCCACCCAATTCCATGACAAGATAAACCCGAATTTTTTTGGTCTGCCTTGCCTTGAAGCAGTATAAATAAAAATAAGAGCTTAAATTAAATCCCATTAAGCGAAGAGAGATGTAAGAACATAAATCATTTAGAGACTAAAGAAGTAAATAAAAGTTGAAGTAAACATAACATGGCAAACAGGAATAGTGCATTGATGAACTAGTTGAATGAGCTGATGCTGAATGCTTCATTTCAAAATTAATTCTCAATTCATGAATGAAACAGAACTTGAAACTCAGACGTGTGAGTTTCTTGAGATTGAGTCGAACTTTAGTCAGGCCAAAATTCGGGCGAACTAGTATTTTCCATCAACGAGTCAAGGTTTCACGGGCCAATTCCTTAAATTATTTCTTTAATAAATTATTTATGCCATTTTTTCAGTGTATGTTAAGTTCCAAATTGACAAATTGGACGATTAGTCAAAACGGGCATGTTTATTAAATTTTTATGACAATAAATTGCCTTGGCTTAGTCTGGTCTGGTAATGTCATTCCATTTTTTGATAAATGGAGACAAGCGGTATGCACAAGATGTTGTTTTTAGATTAGATCATTAACTAAGCTAGAAAAATGAGAAAGTGTCTCATGAGTATTTAATTACCCGCCAACTGGTGCAGTCTGCAGCCCAGTCGTTAATGGATTCCCCGAAGCGGGTGAGGAATCTTGTAGAATACTATTGCTTGAACTTCCGGTGCTTTGACTTGCAATACTTTTCTGGACACTTGTGGACAGGAGCAAAATTATTATAAATCTTCCTATTGTAAATGTGGTGAACCCATACGACGAAGACAACGACAACGACTTCATCCTCATCCTCCCTAATGTTTTGATAATCTTGTCCAAACTTCCTTTTTCCATTTCACTTGCCCTTGTCATCCTACCTAAACACATGCACTATTCATTACAACCTCTCCGTTTTTCATTGTATTCACTTTGGTCACCCGAATTCGGACGGATTTTTTAAGACATGACGCACTTGAGTTAATTGCAATTAATCTGATTCCATTTCTGGCTTTGAATTTTTGTGAAATAAACTATTTCAGTAGATACACTTTTGGAAGTAGTCGGTTTTTGTGTTATGTTTTTTGTTTATGCGGTACTGAAGGGGTTGATGATGATGATGAGACGCACATGTGAGCCGACGAAGATGAGGACTGAGTGAGGACTCGGTTTGACAAAGTGAGAAATGGTTAAAAATAAAAGTGTTCAGTTCTCCAGCTCTTCTTGCCTTCTTTCAGACTGCAGACTTTGCATTTGCTCAGCTTTCCTCCTTCTTCCTAACTTAACTAACGTCCGGTAATGAAAGAGAAGTTTGAACGAAGATGTAGACTGGCAGGCAGGGAGACCTTATCAAGACTCCCACTGATTTTTTCTCCTTACAAGGAAACATTTACACTTGCTATCCAAATCCAAAACTTTATACAAGAAATCATGAACCGTATCATAATTCAAAAATTGTTTCGTGCAAATATTTCAGCCATTTACTACCATTTCAGTATAATTTTCTAATTAGCCAAGGGCAACATGTTATAAGGTCAGTTCAGGCTATATGAAATTGCTTGAAATTAGAATCACCCCAGAACATTTCCTTGTCATTTGTGTGTGAACTCACTAATAATGTTTCAACACAAGTAAAGCGAAGCAAGTTGCAAACCCTTAGTAAAAATCTACGTATTCATATGTATTCTAGAATGTCAAGTCAAGTGGCTGGAGTGAGTCAGTCACTCAACTCACTTGGTTCCGTTCAGCTTAAAGGTTTATCATTCCGAAATGAAATTGAAAGTGAAAGAGGTAAATCCGGATGGACGGGTATTAAGGGTCCCGGTCCACCATGGCATGACATGGCATGTCAAAAATGGGAGGATTAGGCATATTTTGGTTTACTTTGTTTTTTGTTGTGAGTTACTGAAGATTGATACAAATTAATGTCAAGTTCACGTTCGTTGGTACAGGTTCCAGGTCAAATGTGAGATTTATGATTGGGAATGAAAATGCATGCAAAAGAGATGTGTGTATTTTTGTTGTCCACTTTAGTGAAGACAAATCATTACAGAAATATTATTAACCTACTAGTAACTAAAATCAGAAAAATCATTCAGTAGTTAAATTCTCATTTTAATTCATTATTCTCCTGGCTGTCCCAGCGAATTGTCCGTTCTCTCTTCCATTACTTGAGAATGAAGTCTGCCAATTTCATCTTGCAACGAGTAGACTTTTTCCATAATTCGAGACTCGAACTCTAAAATATGAAGAAAAAGATACAGGAATTCCCAATAAATAATCACTCTTTTGTAGTACTGTCGCATCAACGTTTTAATTCTTACAGAACTTACTCTTAAATTCCACGAACAAAGTCTCGAGTGTCGGCGTGGCTTTCTCGGCGAGTTTTCCATCTGTGGGACGTACCAGCCTAAATCTGAGATCTCCATAGCCTAATTCGTTTTTAACTTTGAGAGAGAAAGTTCGCTTCAAATCTTCTTCTTGCACTGCACCAATCACGAGTTTATTTTCGAAAGTATCGGACTAGATAAATAGATTAATATTTAATTTTTTAGAGAGACCCTATATTAATACTTGCTTACTGAAATTTCTCGAATCGCCGCTGGCTTGTAGCGTGCATCATTATTGTTGGATTCAGCTATCGGATCCGCATGACCATCTTCAATTACTTCCCAATGCATTTCTGGCTTAGGATTCGCAGAAATATTAACGGAGAGAGTGGCCGAGCTTCCCATTGATGAAATTAGGACGTCTCCATCAAAATCCACAACTTTCGGCTCGACTGTTGGTCAAAATTTCGACATGACTAAACATGACTAAAATTTCTGCACCGATCACTTACATTTGATGCTGATTGGAACAGAAACTTCTTTTTCATCTCCCTCAGAGAGAGTTTCATGTGAAATCACACATCTCAAAGATTTTCCATTGTCTCTCCATGTACCGCGATAGCGTAGAGATTGAAGAGTCCATGAATTTCCTTTGCGGTCAACTGAATCAGCGTCATTGTAATACGCATCGGTCACTTCATCGTTTCCTGTAAATATATTCACATTCACGAGAGTAGTTTTAATAATGCTAAGAATTCTGATTTACCAATAAGCCATGTAAACGTGGGAGGCGGTTGCCCATTGGATGAGCCGCAAGTGGCTTCCAAGCGAAATGGATCAGTCAAATCTGACGTTGGAAATTCGTCAAGAAATATGGGAGTAGAAGGTTTAACTGAAAAAAATTAACGAATTATATTTATCAATATTCAGATTTTACTAATTTTTAATTTTACCTATGGTCTTGACTTCTACTTTTCCTTTATAGTCCCCAGAGGATGAACGCAAAGTGCACTCAAATTCCCCCAAATCCTCTTCCTTCACTTTTTTAATTTTGAGACCACAATACCCACGATCAAGCCCAATCGCTCCGCTGAAACTGTAGCCAGCAACTGAACTCGTCTTACCATCTCGAGCATTTGATTTATTAAATGTTATTGTCTTTTTTGCGTTTCCTCCAAATTCCCATGTGCAAAGGGAAAGTGGAGTTCCAAAAGATGAGCAATTAAAAATGAGAGGCTGACCAACTTTTGTCCAAACAGTTGGATTCGGAGTATGGCTGAGTTTATCCGTGCCTTCCGCAAGTATTCCTACGATGAAATAACAAATACCACATAATTTTGATATTCTTGGCAAATAGAGTTATCATAATTACTTACCAGAAATGCAAAGGGTTAAGACCCATATGGCTAAAATTCTATGAACAGACATAATTTTAAAATCCAGTTCAATTCTCCACGCGTGAAGTGAGCTGGGATGCTACCAGGAAGAAACTGAAACTGAAAATTTTATTTCCTTCTTGCACAGAAATTATATTATTTGGCTGATTAAATGTTGCAATGTGCAGAAATAGCTTAATCCAAAGGTCAAGACCGTGACGAGAACTTGACCCGAGATTTGATAACACAGTTTTACAAGTACATCCTATTAATATATTAATAACAGAATCAGGAAGTCCATACTCCCATTACTTTATGTATCATCCAATCATTCTGCAAAAATATGATCTAATAAATATTTATTTGATAGAGAACGTAAGTCAAATTGACATTGAATTTGTGTGCCCGTGATATCTTAATTTCATGGACAGACGTTTCCTTATGCGGTGTAACCTCGTACTGCTAATGTAATATTCAATATTTTGTCTTACTTTACATTTATTACAGAGCAGTTCCAAAAATTCCTAAAATGAGGTAAATTACTCGGTGATCTAATGTTTCTTCATTTGGCCGAAACTACTTGAAATTTTATGCTCTCATGCGAAATCGAGTTGTTGCATTGCATATAAAAATATTCTACTGTAGCATAAAATTCATGAACTGCGTTTCAAAAGGTTTTTTTTCAGATCTGAGCAAAGACATGACACTAATGGAAACATCATTTTTATTTCTTGAAGGAACGACAAATGACTTTTTACGCACTTTTTTTTATAAATGTCACAAGATAAAACTCGAATTGTTGGGTTTTCTATTTTTGCCAGAGTTGAGACAGAACTCATTCATTCTGTGGCCTTCAGATTCCTTGCAAACATGCAAAAACTATTGACAAGAAACTAATTAAGCAAATTATTAACATTTTATCAAGGCCATATGAAGGATGATACGTGGTTTTTGCTTCTTATAAAGCATATATAGCAAAAAAGGTATCATTTACAAAACTATTCAAGAATCTAATTGTTAGACAGAAGTACATAAAAGTAGCAAATGAGTGTGAATTCTCATTAGTTCTTATTTTAGCCCAGACTATTTCACTTCATTTTTAAGCTTCAACATGAATTCAGTACTAATTTTCGTTCTAATTGTTCATATGGTTGCGGTTTGTAAAGCGGATTCCAACTTTACATGCCCACAAACGTATCTAGCTGACGGAAAACTCAAACCGCTCACATTGAACAATGCAAGTATATAAGTTTTTAGATTGCAGTGGACAGCAACTTGACAATTTCAATTAAGGTATATTTTTTGCAGATTTTGGGGAACTGGTACACGATTCGAACAACACCATCCTACGACGACAAGGAGGAGGCTTGTAATGTGCAGACACTTTGGATAGATTCGGAAACACCAGAAAATACCGTCAACGTGGTTTACTCGTAACATGCATATTCACTCAATTAAATTAATCAGTTAGTGATACTCATTTTTATTTATACTAAAGGCTTCGTGAAAATGACACGTTAATATTTTCAAGAGGTTCCGCAGGATTAATCCCGCTTTCAGATGGCCAAGTTGACAATCAATGGAATTTTGAATCGAAAGGATGTGAGGAGGCATAACTTTTTAATAAGCTTGCTTAGCCATGAATTTTATAGATTATCAAGTATTTTTGCATAGACCCATTTCCGACTGTTTTCGTTGATTCTGATGAAGGAAAACAATGGATAATTGCTCATATATGTACAGCAAATGAATCAAAATCTTTATGGAGTCTGATGAGTCGTACAAAAACAATGGATCCAAAATTGGAGCAAGTCCTTGCTGAGAAGATTGAAAAATACTCTGACATTCCGCAGAATAAACTCCGTGGGATTCAACAGTCCGGATGCTATGATAAGGAATAAGTTTTATTTCATCTTGTTCTTAACTAAATCATGAATTAAAACAGGATTTTTTGCCAAAGAAAATGACACGAGAAGTTTTTAAATTTCGTTTTGCTTAATATACATCGAATGATATAGTCAGCGTAATGACTTGATTAATAATAAAATTGGCAAGGACAGGGACAATAGAATCTTCAATTTCCACGAGAGTTCCAATTCGCCATATGATCGGCTGGACAGAATTGTAGAATGCTTTGTCTAACTTTGTTATGCATTCATCCCTTCGCCGGAATGACTCAACGTAAGCCATGGAATTGTGAGTCCATAAATTGACCTTTCCCGACCCCAATATCAGACACAGCATCCCCAAAGCCATAATGATGGCAAATGAAATCAAACATATTGAATTAAGAATGTGATACAAGTCCAGAAGGGCGTACAGTGTTGTGATTATCAAGAGGGTCATGAATCCGAAAATGAGTGGGTTCAGAAAAAACGTGTACTCCTCCAAATGCCTATGCAAAATTCGGTGAGATCTGCATATCAATTGTAACTTTTCCTTGATTGGTCTTGGTGTGAATGGTCCACGGCTGTAATGATAAAAATTAAGATCAATTTTGCAATTTTAGTCAAATTAATATATAGTTTTTCTTGGTTCATACCATGTATTTGCAGCCAACCAAAGTGGAACTATGTTGATGTACATGAACAAAGAATTGCTGATGATGAGATTGACGAAACAGTCGCTTGCAATCAAAAGCATCAGAGGGGCCACAACTAGTTGAATCGGAATCGGTAGAATTCGAATCAACCACATAAATTCCAGATCAAGAGAAACCATGAATGCAGTCACTGGTCCACCAAGGACGGCTAAAGTACCAAATAGAATAATTGTGACCAAGGCGTACGTTTCCTTAATGTCATCCCTGATGTCCTTAGGAGTCAATCCATAAAATGCCACTGATTCACAAAATAAGAGCAAATTTATATTAAATATGCCTATTTTCAAATAAGATTATATTCATACTTTGCTGATCGTTGAGTAGGAGGCACCCATTGAATAATTGTTTCAATCCGTCCCAAGCTAAAAGCAAAACGAACAGGATTGTGGTCGTGTAGCCAAGTAATGTTGCAAAAAGTAGGCAAATCATGACTTCGTAATATGGAATGTCCAATATTGTGACAGTAAAGATCAAATAAGATATGGCACATAGTCGAAAAAAAATGTTTAGCGTTGTGACAATTCTCCAGATATTAAATTCTCTTGCAGATGGCAGAGGGACGAAACGCTTAGTTTCTGAATCCCATAGCCCTGGTGCGAGTTTTATATAATAAGCAGTAGTTGCCAAAAAATTAATGTATTGGAAAGTCTTTTCAGAAATCATTACGAACAAATACGAAGAAAGAACCTTCAGGAAAATAATATACCAAATAAGTTGGAAGAATCCGGATTTGCCATTAGAAACAAAATCATTGTATTTGCACTTGGAAATACTTTTTGACTTCAAAAGGTCATAAAACTCGTAACGTTATACTAAAATATGTGAATCTGTCTGAATAGTGTATTCGATAAGTCAGAAATTCAAGACATATTAGCACTGAAGAATCTGTTGCTTGTGAATCCTTGAATGTAACATAATCACTATGCATTGTCAATACGGTCTTTCTTACTTGCGCCTCGTCGCTATCATAAATTTCGACATCACGAAATTAAATTGGAATGAAATGTAAAGATTTTAAAAGAGCCTCGACTTGCAAGGTCATTTTCATTCACGTGCATTAGCAATGCTCAATGCTGAGTGACTTTGAAGTTGCATGTTATTAGGAGGCTTAAATAATAACATGAGGGTTTCTCAGAAATTATTTTAATTCCCTGTCCTATATAATTGCAGTATTCATTTATTCATACTAAAAGGTGTCATTCCAAAATGTGCAAGAATTACGACCGATCGTGAGTGAATTATTTAAACCCAAACGCTGTAAAATATACTTTACTTCCGCATCAATGAATGAAACAACAATTATTAAACTTGCCCTACATTTGGTTTCCTTTCATTTTCATTCGATTACATTTTACATCATGCTCCCTGGAATGGAAAGTTTGACTGATAAGGGTGACGTTTCTCCTTTTGCTTTCAGATCTGACACCTTCATAATGAAATAAAATCGATAATCATACATAATACAGTTTTTATTCACCACTAATGGCAGCTGTATTATTTGCAATAAGAGAATGCCGATTTTTTACTACTACAACATTTATTCATGTTATACGTACTACTGACACCCTTGTAAACAAGAAATCTAATACTAATACTGCTAATATTGAGGTCGCAAAATCATCGTGCCGCTAGTACCAAAGTGATCGCCTGATCCACAACAAATTGCCAGAGGACAGGAATCAACCCATCATGGACTTTTGCCCAAGGACCGATTCGCCAAAAAAGAGGCTGAACTGACCTAAGAAATGCTTTATCTGTTCTTGTAGCGCATTTATCAAGTGCTTCAAAAGAATGGACAAACTCCATTGAGTTCTGAGTCCACAAATTCGCTCTTCGAGTTCCCAGTATGGTGCAAAAGAATACTAGAGCTAAAACTAGTGCAAATGTAATTAGAATTGCTACATTGAGGACTTTATAGAATCCAATCATGGCGTAGAGCATGAGAATAGAGAGAATGATTTCGGCTGCAAAAATGGATGCGGCCAAATAATATGCAAATTCCTCCAAGTGACGATGAAAAATTCTGTATGCTCGACAAATGAGTTGTAATTTCCTTTTCGTCGACTCCGGGGTAAATGCTCCACAGCTACGAAAGAAGATAAAGTAATAATTATTATGTATCAAATATTGATACAATTTGGTAAAATATTAAGCTAAAATTTCCTAGGAATTTTTTACCAGACATTTTTGGCCAGCCAGAGTGAAGTTACTTGAAGGAACATGTAAACCACATTTATGAAGCTTGACTGAAGATAACAATCTGTGGTGAACAAGTACATTGAAGCTAAGACCAAAATAGGCGTTGGAATGAAAAGCAAGTCAAACAGCCAAAACATTTCCAATTCTAGATTGAAAAGATAAACTGAAAGTGGAGCGCTCAGAATTACGATCACAATACACATTCCATTTGTGACTTTCGAAAATTTTTCTTTGAAATCAATCGCGATCTGATTTTGGGACATTCCGTAGAAATTCACTGAAATTTTATTTTAAGCGAAAAACATAAGTGAACAATTCCAAACTTTTAAGATACATTTTTTTATATTGCAACGGATTTTCGAAAAATACTTACTTTGATGTTCATTGAAAAGAAAAAATCCGTTCAAGAGTATTTTGATTGTTCTAGGCGATAGAAGGAACATGCAAAGCAGGAGACTGGAATATGACAGTGCAGCCAAGAAAAACCAAATGAGCATGGTTTCGTAATAAGGCAAATCAAAAATGTACAGTGTAGCGCTGAAATAGGCCAGTGTTATGAGTCGTGTTACCAAATTCCAGAAAATAGCTTGCGTGGAAATATTTTTGTTCTTAGTCGATAATTCGACAATTCTGTTTGAGGCTAGATGGAAACTCCAGGGAAGGATTCGTAAGAAATTCCCAACTCGTATCGTTATGTAGAGTAGTTTAAACGATTTTCCAGAAATCATGTCGATGATTCAATTCGATTTCTTCTAGAATTTAAAAATGAAAGAGCGAAATAATATCTGAGAACCTGAGTGGGTGAATTGAAAGAGAGAATTTCCAATTGTAATAAAGTTTCTAGGAACTTGTAAGTTACCTTTAAAAGTCAAACATAATTATCCAGAACAAACTTTTGAAGGTCGCTTGTAATTAGAAGTAAAAGTGAAGTATCGTGGAAGGAAATCCGGTAGGAAACCTTATCTTCCGTGGAGAACACGAAGTTAAAGGCTTAATAATTAATCAAGGTTATGCAGTCATGTAATGTTGCTCAAATTTTGATTACTGCATTGCAGAAAATAATTATTTCAAAGATTTGAAGTTACTGGGACACAAATAATTGAGTAAAACCCAATCAAACTATTCTAAAGGATTACGAGATGAGGAAAATATATAATATAGAAAAAATAATATAATTCTTCATAAGAGAATTACTGGTCATACGAAATGCAGCTCAAAAAGCACATTTAACTATATTATCTGACTCGTGTTCTAAAGTGAGACAAGCTCTTTGTTTATTCCCCTTCTTTCTATAAGTAGTGTTTTCGCATAAAAATGTTTCCTGTTCATGAGTTGTGGTTAAAATTCAGTAATTTTAAGCGGTTACGTGCCATAGGAATAAATAGTTGACTTATTGAATTAGTTAATTTTTTTATTAACATACGTTAGATAAATTTTTAAATATATAAATTATGTTACTATCAAGTACTATACTCTAATACGGAGACAAAAGGATAATATTGGTACTGTAGATGCTGCTTATTTCCAATTGACCCTTCAAACGAATAAAATAATCTCACTAAATGAATGGCAGGTAATAGGGCTCCTTAGAGAAATGTATAAATAATAATGTTATATTTCGAAGTATGTACACTGATTTTAATGCTAGTTTTTAAATATGAAAGAAAAGTTCTTTTACTTTGTCCGGAATCGCAGCCGATTCGTCAAAGAATGACACTAAATTATACAGGAAAGGTATTCTAATGTTAGCGATTGTACTACCTAAACTGTGTCATTACACTAAAAAGTAAAGATCCCGAAGACTTATGAAGGTATGTGTGACTGCCAGCAATCGAAAAATCAACCGATGTTGTGAAACGCCAAACGTGCTTCGAGAAACTTGACGGTCTCCTGTGGATAATTCGACACCATATCGTCGGATGCTATGAGTACTGAGTCCTTATCTACAAGAGATACTAGATAAAATAGTTTTCCTCTATATGGACTAACTCCGAGTATGGTCTTCAACCCACGAGCCTCCAGATTCTTCTCCGTCTCGAGGACTTGAAACCCCTGCAAACGACAAATAAATTTTACTAGTGCAGTGAGAATGATTAGTATTTTACACTGAAAGTTTGACTATGCATTTTGTCTTACCTCACTATCCAAACGAGTAGGAGCCAGGCTGGAACTATGCAAAACAGTGGTACACTGTTTCTTGGATTTGTGGGCGATTTGATCTTCATAACATTTGACACTTTCAGGGTCAATGCCATCCACTGGCTCCCAAGAGTTGTACTTACTACAGAATGAACAAAAAGAAGTGATTAGAAAGAGTTAGCCGATATCATAAGTGGGTGGCAAGAGGCAATCTGGGTATCCGCCTTTGAAAACGATGATAAGACCCGACACTTTGCGTCTTTAGTTTTGACTGGAGTTAAATACGTTATTTAATGCATCCCATGCATCTGGAAATACCCTTAACCCTTGTATTTAAAAATAAGAATAAAACCGTAATGCGTCAAATAAATATAATAAAACTTACTTCGAATATCCTTCCCATTTGATCAAATACTCTGTTCTTCCACTGACTCCAAGTCGCTTCCCCAGTAATGCCTCCAAGTTGTATACTCCACCCCCAAACCCATTTCTAGTATTTCGACGTTCGGCCACTTTGCTCATAGGTTTCCGTTTGGAGGAAGTTGGCTTGGCTTCGTTTTGTTTTATGCCACTGGTGGCTGACGGTCCGACTGCTGCTGCCCAGTCAGCTGTGTCTAAAAATTTTTAAATCGAATATTGTACATATTACGTCCTACTTCAATGAAATCGCCAAGTATAATTTTATGTGTATACATATTACGAATAGTAGTAAGGAAGGAAAAAGGAAGGAAAGGAACGAGATTTATAGGCTGGACTTATTATGTATCCCACCCTGGATGTAAATGAACGCACGCCCGTCCTATATAGGGATTAGCATCCATTTACATCCACTATTCTCAGTGTCGTTAACGTTATCGTTATTCCGTTATCACTGGAAACTATTCCTGCATCATTCGATCACCAGACTTATATTATGCTGATGGCAGGAGGGAAAAACCCGTCTTAGACGGTAAAAACCACACTGCACAGGAACATATTAATTTAGGAGTCGCCAGGAATTGAACCCAACGTCATCAAGGTAAGCAGATATAGGATTGAGACCTAAACCACTAGACCAAGTACGCTCCCTGATATATTTAGAGCCCACTAATTACCATTCCAACTTCTTCATTTACTTTCTTCAGCCAGCTTCATTACACCCGTCTACGACGGTTTATTTTATTATGAGCGGGTCTACAGTAATCAGAGTTCCTGGTGGAAAAACTCAGTCTCTCCGGATGATTCACAATTTCTCATATGAACTACAATTTAGTCAATGATATCGGTTTTGGCATGAATCGGCATGTTTTGTTTTACTAGAATGACTCCAGAACAAGTGGAGAAATTGGCCAAAGAGCATTGCGTCTACCTTACCAAGGATGGACGAGTTGCAATTGCTGGAGTATAACATCAATTGAAACCAAAGTTAGTTGTGGTCGTCGTAATTACATTGGTTGTACGATTTAATTCGTGTGTAAATGATATATTTATTATTACTCAATCAATGCATAACAACCATAACATAACCTGTCAAAATTTCAATTGAAAATCTAAAGAGTACAATAAATAAATCCTGCTACTAATAAAAAGTGACTGAAAATATTAATCAACACAAGGAATCAAAGTAAATAAAATACAAAAACCAAAAATGAAATAAATTTTGAACAGAAAAGAGGAGAGGAAGATGAGCATATGATAAGTAATATCAGACATGACCATTACCATTCGTCTCGAGTAAGATAACAGAACAAGCAAGCAAGAAACTGATTCAAATCATCCTGAGAAAATTGAATGAAAGCTGAATAATTGATAGAATTGGAGGTAACTTTATTTTCATATAGGTATTTTAATTTTATTTGAAATTAAATTAATTATTTGCAATTTCAAAATAATATGTGAGAAGGCGTCTGTCATCCCCAGAGGAAATATCTAGAGCGCAGGACAAGGACCTCCCTTCCCTTGTCTAGTCCTAGTCAGCACTACCTCCAAACAGTAACTTTCATAAAAGCTACCCTCTAATTATTTGTTCAAAATTCGATTATAAGTTGCACGAATTGATAATTAGAATTTTGCTAATTTGTTGGTAATTGGTAAAATATAAAAACTACAAAAGTGGTAAGAAACCCCAGAAATTACTTTGAATTCCATAATTTTGACATAGGATGGGTGGTGAATGCCATTTAGTGAGTGGGGATGAGTGGTGAATGCCATTTAGTGACTGGTGATGGGTGTTGAATGCCATTTAGTGACTGGTGATGGGTGATGAATGCTATTTAGTGGGTGGGAAAGGCTGGTTAATGCCATTTTTTGAGTGGGGATGGGTGGTGAATGCAATTTCGTGAGTGGGGATGGGTGGTGAATGCCATTTACAGGGTGGGGATGGGTGGCGAATTCCATTTAGTCGGTGGGAAAGGCTGGTTAATGCCATTTTTTGAGTGGGGATGGGTGGTCAATGCGAGTGAGACATTTTTGTAATTAAATGATAGGACTTGGCTTGATTATTTTTAACTTGTAGTGTACTTGCTAGCGGCCAAGACAAGACGACTGAAAACTGATTATTTAGTTTACACTCCATGACGTAGACAATATTGGGTATACGTGTTTTATATTCCCATGGAGCGACACATTGACATATTCACATATTATTAGCTGAACAAGAACAACTCAGCTAATAATTTCCTTAAAATGTGCCAATATTGGATTTAAAACTTAGGATAGTAGAAGGATTGCTAGAGCACAGAGAGACATTTTTGTAATTAAATGATAGAACTTGAATTGATTATTTTTAACTTGTAGTGTACTTGCTTGCGGCCAAGACAAGACGACTGAAAACTGATTATTTAGTTCACACACTCCATGACGTAGACAATATTGGGTATACGTGTTTTATATCCCCATGGAGCGACACATTGACATATTCACATATTATTAGCTGAACAAGAACAACTCAGCTAATAATTTCCTTAAATCCTTCTGTGTACGCTCCACAGGTCGCTCGTGATTATTTACTAAACCTCAAACCTCCAGTCTTCTCCTTCAGCTTTGAGCGCTCCATTAGTCTATCAATTAATTATAGATGGCAATGAAGGAATGAATCGCAATTAATGTTGCTATAAAAAATTTAGATTTTAGCATGACCGAATGCTCCTTCCCATATTTGCTCTTCTTATTTATGATGTGTATTGTTGTACCTGTGGAATTCAACCTGTCAATCAATCTAGTTCACCTTGCTCCCTATTTTCATATAAAATCTCAACTGGAACAGCATTTAAACAAAGTTATTCTAAATGAAATCAGTATTTTCTTTATTTACGGTTAAGACTATTCATTTTTCTTTTTCAGCAGATGATTGCCGTTGTTCAGCTCAGAGACAGCCACATACTAATTATTTACATTAAATTGAAACATGAGAGATTAAGGAGAATACTAGGACTCTGGTCACAAATCAAGAAACATGAAGCCAAATGGATTTTAAAAATGGACAGTGTATGAGCAGAGTATTTTTAGTATTTTGTTCTCCCACAAGTACTAGATACTGGCTGAATTTCTTAATAAACTTCCGTTTGGTCCACTCGTTTCATTTATATTCGATAAACACTGATTTCCGCAAAAATATTTAAATGCATTAATTTTGAAAGGATAATGTGAGCAAATGCTAGACTCAGGTTATTCTGGACAGGACAAAATCTCATTGCTGCTCTATATTGGCAAGTGTTGACATTCTGTGAAATATCATTCTGAAATACGGTTGATCATGCATTATTAGGCTAATGTAATAATTTATTGCATTGGTAAAATCATTAAATCATGTTTGTTGCAACACTTCAAAAGTCATCTAATAATTTCATCACAACACAAAATTGTAAGGAGTAGTAGTTTATGGTTAATACTTATATGGGTTATGGCTTTATGAATCCCACCAAGTTGACGCTAGAGAATTACGCCTGAATTATGAATTAATTTTTTGCTCAATAAGTCAACACGTGTGCCATGCTAACTCCAACAACAAGCAAAAACTGTCACAGTCTGGACTTGTCATTTATTTCCACTCAACTTCATCTACATTCAAATAAGTATTTAAAAGTACGTGGGATTTATAAATAAATTAAGAGTCATGACACACGGTATAAGGAGTTGATTGGAATTGGTTTAGTCATTACATTTATGGAACATTTTTTGTACATTTAAAGCCCTGATTAGATTTCTAATCTTTTTAAAAATTTAGGTAAAATGATATTGTGCAGAACCGAGTAGTAGAACCAGGATCGAGTCGAGTCGAGTTTGAGTCGACTTGAGTTGGCATTTTTACAACTCAAAACTTTCGAATCGAGTTGAACATTGACTCGACTCGATTTTTTTAGTTAGGCTAGTAGTTATGTAATGAGTGCTTGAAACGGATCTATTTATCATAATTATAATGACGATTCTTCTGCATAATTTTACCTTTAAACACGTTGCGATACTAAATCTGCGCAAAAATTTAGTTAATTTGGCAACTTAGTTGCAGAATTTGTCAATTTTTCCAATAACCCAATAACTCTAATATACCGAGTTGACTTGTTGAAAGCTTTGAGTCGAGTTGACCTCTAGCTCGACCCGACTCAATCCGAGCACTAAGTTAATTGCTGTGATTTGTTTAGTACGCTTGAGGAGGAACCCGAATCCGAACGCAAATCCTATTGTCTGGAGATGAAAATGTGGAAGAATTGAGTAGATTGTATTGATCACATTTCCACGTTTGTTTGACAGAGTCAAATTAATTACTGAATGATTTAAACATGTTTCTATTTTGCTTGCGTAGGGTATCTGGATTTGAGCATTAGCATTAGGATTTATGTTCAGCAAGTGTAGCAGCTGTTGAAGTTGAAACTAATTTCGAACAATAATTGTCAAACAACTAAATTAAATAAAATTTTAAACAATACATAATATCACTTATACATAATTACATTGAGTGTAGGTGATGCAAAATTTATACAGAAAACTATTTGTTCAAAATAAGAATTAAGAACTCAACGAAAAGATCAAATTGTTCTTATAATTTATTAAACGGAATTAAAGCGTAGCTAAATTCATTTACAATATTTTTTACCGTTAAATAACATAACGGAACAAATAAACAAAATTACCAAATAAATGAAAAATGTTGACATGAAAGACGAAAAATAGTTACTTGAAATTAAAGTTCAAACGACTAAGCCGATCTGCTAGACGTCCAATGAAATTAGAGACTACACGAAAACAATTTGTGTTTGGCCGAATGAGTTGAATGTCCTCATCCAACGTCGTGTCAACCTCTTCATCTTTACTCAAATTGATTCCTTGCCCTTCGCCACTTACAAACACGGCAACATCTTCAACATCTCTTAGAACATTCATTGCCGGTCCGAGTTGGGCATCGTCAGCGTTGATCTGCATCATTGTACTGGAAATTTCGCGAGTCAAAATTAGACTGGCATCTTCAAGTAGCGCTTTCTTCTCAATCAGAAGCCTTTCCTGCGTACTCAGTTTTTTCTCCAGCTTCAGAATGAAGCGATGCAAATTGTCACGCTCAAGTGCATGTTGTTCCCGATCAGCTGCAGCTTGTCGTTGACATTCAAGAATCTGCTCTCGATCAGCTGCAGCTTGTCGTTGACATTCAATAATCTGCTCTCGATCAGCTGCAGCTTGTCGTTGACATTCAAGAATCTGCTCTCGATCAGCTGCAGCTTGTCGTTGAGCTGCAAAAATTTGTTCTTCAAAACGTTTTTTCTCTTGATTAGCCTTTTTCTGCTCAGCAATCGTGTTTTCTCTCTGAAGAAGAGCATCCCGCTCCAGCTTAGCAATTCTAAGCCTTAATTCTGCATTTTGAGCCTCCTCATTCTGAACANCTGCTCAGCAATCGTGTTTTCTCTCTGAAGAAGAGCATCCCGCTCCAGCTTAGCAATTCTAAGCCTTAATTCTGCATTTTGAGCCTCCTCATTCTGAACAGCACGCCTCAAATGACGAATGTCACGGATCCTATTCCGGAGTTTTCTTATAAAAAAAAGTTTAATAATTATAAATAAATAATATATATATATAATAAATATAATTATGAATAAAAATAACTAAAATATAAGAATTTATTTCATAAATTAAATGCTGGCAAAGTAAATCTGAACTTACTCTCTTGCTTCACCCAGATTCCTAGGAGTCGACCAAGTTGGAGTTCGAATTTCTCTCTCCATTCTGGAAAGCAAGTGAACAGCTTCCGCTTCCAGAAGGTTCAAAAATCGATATTGAGCCGCTTTTATAGCCAAATAACGGGAATACTCGGGCGTAAGAGGAATAAAATATTTTTTAATTGCCATTGGGATTAGCAAGGTCGTTCCATATTACGTCTTACGTCTTCCCTTTCCAATTTTGAACTAAGATGGACTTGGATGTGAAAGTCATGTGAGTAATCATTGAGTGAGAGTTATCGTTGATAGCCCATCCGTAATTTAGTCACAATACCCTATTTATTCAAACTAAAAAATTACAACCGAATAAACTAGTAATTGCTGAAATTTAATTGCTTTTTTATAGAATCTTGCAACTCAAATTTTCGAGTCGAGTCGAGTTCGAGTCGACTTGAGTTGGCATTTTTACAACTCGAAACTTTCGAATCGAGTTAAGCATTGACTCGACTCGATTTTTTGAGTTAAGCTAGTAGTTAGGTAAAGAGTGCTGAAACTGATCAATGTTATCATAATTTGACGCTTTTTCTGCATAATTTTAAGTTTTGTCATGTTGCGATACCAAAATCTGCACAAATATTTAGTTAATTTGACAAATTCGTCGATTTTTCCATTAACCCAATAACTTAAAAATACCTAGTTGACTTGTTCAAAGGTTCGAGTCGAGTTGACCTCTATCTTGAACCGACATGATCCGAGCACTAACCTGGCTTGGTGGAAAAGTTGTGATAATGAAAGGAGCTCGTGTCGGATTAGGATGTGAAACAACTAAAAAAAATTCTCATAGAAGTATACAAGAAGCTAACAAAGCAGAAGCAGCCGGTATGACATTTTGAAATTAAGTCATATAGATTAAACAAAACTTGACCTTTCTTCCTTGAAATCTGTTCGTCAGATTATCAGGAAGTTTGAATCTGAGTACAGTTGATTGGATGTTTGGTCAACAAACAATACAGAGAAAGTTATGAATGACAAAGTACTCAGAAGGTAAATTCAAAATGAATATGGAAGCAAATCACTTTGGACCAATGCTCATCTCTACTCGTAAGTCGTAAGGTATCAATGGTTCCTCCTTCCCCATTTATTACTTTTAACTAATTCGCGTATTGATTAAGGATTGATGAGGAAATTAGAAAATAGTTGAATTGTGCAGATTTCAACTTAATTGCACATGTTGGCAAAATCTTTGGAATCGTTTAAAACCCAACCGATTTGGTTTATGGTTTACGGTTAATGTAAGGAGAAAATCTGTGAATACTTTATTTACAGCGGAATTGGATAAGAGATTCACTATTAACACAATAAGAGAAATAACAATCAATGCATTACAACCATAAGTAGTCAATACAGAATACAATTTGAGTTAATTTTGCGTTTTGCTGTATAGCAAAGTACCAAATGCCCCTTATGCATGCAACTAACATAGTTAATTGCTGTGATTTGTTTAGTATGCTTGAGGAGGAGCTCGAACATAATATACAAAACTTTTGGTTAAACTGAACCAACCTAGTACGGCGACCAAACAAGAACTGTTTGCAGTAAGGTTGCTTGTTGTTTTAGAATCAACGAGGCGTTGGCGTTCTAGGAATAACAACTGGATTGCATCTGTCTGTCCCAATACCTCAATTAACCAATGTGAAATACAGTGTCCATGAAATATGCTCGCCAGTTAGAGTTTAAAATTAACGAGATAAAAAGATGCCAATTACAAATCTGACCGTGTTTTTTATTCCGGCTTATGTAAAATATGTGTTAGATATGAATTAATTAAGATAGGAAATGACGAGACGACTAAACTGGATGTAACATTTAAAACATTATTACCTAGCATACCATATTACAAATTTTAACTCAAATGAACATAAATTTCAGCTTAGCCATCAGACTATATGTAGACTCGTAAGAAGACTGCATATCCAGCTTCATTCTTAAAAACGAAAAGAAATGAATTTAACTAAACTGTGATAAAATTCCTTTGTTTAGTAACTTAATAAATCCTTCTAAAAGTTAGCAATCAAGAATAGAACGGATAAGGTCTAGATTATTTAGTTGAGTTCAATTTGCTCAATCCGCAGTGCGTTGTTCTTTTGGTTTTTTCTTCTGTTGGTTGCGTCTCCTAGAAGTGGGCACAGAAATCACTGAAACTACAATAAAAATTAAAATTAATCAGAAATTAAATGTATTTGCACGCTGAATCTGTTTTCTTTTTTAATATCTATCTACTTGAGCTATATAAGTTGAAATTGAAATCAACCAGACTAAAAAATTGTTAATTTGCTCCCACGGATTGATGAGCAAATAAGGAAAAATATCCTCATTAATTTAGAGTGACGAGTGACCCTGGGATTATTAGTTGAATAAATAATTACACATAACCTATAAATGTATATAATTTATATTATGGTTAAGAAAGTATAATATACTAAAGTTAATGCTAACTTACTCTTACTATTTTTTTCATCATCGAGACAAAACCATTGTAAAAAACCGTCAACTTTTTTTGCCACAACGCACCAAATATTTTCCGAAATGTTCATTTGTAAATGAATTGAGCGGATGTTCGTATCTTCCGGATCGGTTTTCCATAAGTTTCTTTCGGTTCTGGAACCGCATGGCCCTAAAATCTTCATTTTGAATTACTCTCGAAAGATTATCAGTAAAGAAATAGTTCAAGGAACTGGATAAGATATGATGATCAACTGAGCGAATACTAGAGTGAAGAGAGTGACTAATAACATCAGAAGGAGTCAAACGTTGACCAGACGATGCACACATACAATGACGGAAAAAAAATTCAACCCTGTTTCAACAGAACATCGAATGAACTCTTGTGTTCAAAATACATACTCACAGTATACTATTACTACCCAAAGAACCATGTGAGGATTGACTTGCGTTTCAAACCAGGTAAGCGAAATGTTGAAGCTTTTTTGACCATAGTTGGACATGGCTCACCTTGCCTACCTTGTACGGGTAAAGCGATAAGGCAAAGCTCGTGCACTACGAAGTAATAAAATTTCCCCATACCCAAGCATCTCAGCCTTTCACTTTTATATTAGCATGCATGGCTCATAGGAGGGCCGTCCACAGGCTGAGATGCTTGGGTATGGGGG